>JAPYYW010000283.1:0-65301 GCA_030522545.1 Cremastinae sp. A BG-2022a | reverse complement strand
AATGAGTAGATATTAGCCAAAAGTCAATGCGCTCCGCATAATACACGCTCTATTCCGATGAATCGATTAGAGGCCTCATGTCTTTTTTAATATAGATGAGAATTCGATTTATTTTTTTTTTCCTTGATGAAAATATTTCGTGCCAAATTTAAGATCGTTTTTGACCTTAATGTGAATTTAAAAATGTATAATTTTTTTTTTTCAAAAGTTAGATTTATAACTGTACATTTTATGCAGATATTCGTTTAAAAACACTTAACGTATACATTTTATCTAATCAATTGTTTAACAAGTAAAAATGTTGAAAGTGTTGACGAAAAATATTTCCTTTTAAGGAAGGTAAAGAGTCTTCCCTTATTGTATAAATGAATTATTCATAACTTTTCGCTATACTATACGAAAAATTTCATTGAAAAATAAAATAGAATTTCTTTTCAGTACCTCCAAATGTACATAAAAGAATTGAAGAATTTGAACAAGCTTGCAAGCATTTTTAGTACTGGATTGCATATTTTTATTTATATACTCATCTTATTTATTTATATTTAATTTCGTTAATTGAAAAAATTTGAGGCTGCGTAAAATTTAGGCAAATTGAGAACATAAAAATGGACAAAAAATTTTGCGATAATGTTCCTTTGTATGACAGTCGAGGAAAAAATGTTGAGAGGATGAGATTTTTCAAGGCGGGCAGGAAAGAGAGTTCGCCTCGAGGGCGGCGCTTTTTTTTCTGCAGGGAAAAAGAACGCGGTCGATTTCGCCCTCCCGGCAACGACGCATGAATGAGTAAACCGCGCTTTCAGAAAATCGTCCAGGGAGGGAGGGAGAGCGAGGGACGATTCTCGCTCGAGAGGGAGAAATCTACTGAAAGGGAGAGAAAAAAATACTCGGAACGGAGAAGACTGTACAAAGAGAGGGTTGAAGCTGCGACGAGGGTGCACGCCACCAAAGACGGAAATAAAACAACCGAGAGGGAAACGAGTAGAATAAAGTAACAAAAATAGCCAAATTTTCACTCCAAAAATACTCGAAAAATTCTTGGTTCATAACGTATTTCTACTCAAAGTTAATTTCACACGATTTTTCACAAAAAAAAAGGTAAAATAATCATTATCGCAATTAAAAAACTGTTCTTATTCTATAAAAAAAATTACTTTGAAATTTTACCTCCAAAACTCTTGTGTTGATTATTATTTTCTCAATTACTGCAAAGTACGATAACAAAATCATATCTTGCGAAAAATCTCTGTTAATGGCAAATACAGAGCAAGGATAATTATGATTTAATCAAAAATAAAGTTCTGCCGTGATAAATTTTTATTATTTATAAAAAAAAAAATACAAATTTGAGCTGTTATTTCGTTCAAATTTCATTTTTAGTCGTTTTCGTTGCTCTCGTTAAGAGAAGAAATTTATCGCTCAGAGTTTAAGGGTTACGAGGACTCGGTAAGGAAAGAGAAAGAAGGCGCACATTCGAGAAGTCGTCGTGAAACGGGGAAAGATAGGAAGACTGAATACTCGCTGCGATATCGACGCGCGTGTAGCGAAATGTGTACGGTGATGTCATTCTCTCGGTCGTCGATCGTTCAAGCCCGGCTTATTCTCTCTCTGTATATACATGACGTCAATTTATCGCGCTCAATTTTAGCCGGAGTTGTAGTTCATGAACCTTTCATGCGACTCTCAAACAATAATAAAGCAACCGTTTGAAAAATACGAATATACAAAATTGTTTCGCTGTATAAAATCAGCATTTATGATATTAAAAAAAATTTACGAAAAATCGTCAGATTGAAGAAAAAATTTCGAGGGATATTCGAAAATTAATGTTCATCGGTAATAATTGAAATACAAATAATAAATACATATATTATTTAAAAAGGTTAAGTTCGAGTTTCAAAGATGATAATTCTAATTAATCAAATTTCGAGTGTTCTCTATTAATTAATCAATTCAATCAATGGATGATCGAATTGAAAAAATACTCAGAATATATTAACTGCATCAAAAAATCATTTAACCATTTATTTATTAAGCTGTGAAGAAAGAAAATTGAAATATTAGATCGTCAATGACTCGAGAGTAGCTTTCGAAAAGGCAATTTTTGCGATTTTTGCCAAAAAAAAAAGTGCAACAGTCTCAGACATTCATCAGAGTATCATAACAATAAGAAAGTTCTCCTCTAAGCATTTTTAATTAAAAAACGATATGGTCAATTTCGATAAAATTTTGAAAACAAACCAAATATTCATCTACAAAAAAAATCGAATTTCCATTGATTTTATAGTTGGCTTTGCCTTTATGGTTTAAGAATTGACAATTTATAGCAGAAATGTCAAAGCTACAGAAATTTCACCAATGTACATCATTCAAAGTTTACTCTTTTCAGGAAAAGTGTCTCCCCAGTTTATTGTTTAATTTTTAAAAAAGTGGTTTGTCGGGAAATCTTTTGATCGAGCGACAAAAGTACGAAATTGAGTCGATTATTTGAGGACACCCGGTATATAGTTGAACGAGGGAGGATGGAAGAATGTGTACATTTTTTTGTATATTTTTGGTGTAAAACGGACACGGGCTTGGATTAGAGCATACGTGTGTTCGGTGTACAGATATATCGGATGGAAAATGGGAGAGAGAGTGAGGGGGGGGATAGAGGAAGAGGAGGAGGACGAGGAAGGAACGGCCACGGCCAGGGCCCTCGACCCTGTGCCGGACTCTCGCGCGCGCCGCTATCGATTGTTGAACGCGCCGCCGGTGCCGTCGTTCCTCCTCCGCCCCCGCTCTCCTCTCCATTGCCCTCGCCGCCCGGCCTGTCTGGCTCCCTCCGTTCCACCTCTCGAACGCTTCTCCTCCGCAGAATCCCCATCTCCGCACCCACGCACCGGCACACACACCAAATTTATAAATTCACAATCATCCATACACACGTGACACTTTTTTTCATTTACCATTTATCAAACGCATACTCAAAACATCCATTTTTCCAGTCTGTATATAAAACATGCGTCGGTCGTCAAGAAAAAATCAATTATGATCGATGAATGTTTTATTTTGTGTAGAAAAATACTCGATTAACCAGCTTTCGAAATTTTATCGTAATTCATCGTGACGCTTTTTCATGAAAAATTCTTAAAATCGAGCTTTTTGTTGATTTTGTACGTGTACTCTTATGAAAATTGTTTTTCGAAACTTTAATTTTTTAAATTTCTTTTTTCATTAATTTATGAATAAATTATTACTTACAAATTTGACACATTAGAAGTAATTATATAATCAGTTTTTACAATCAGATTTTTTTAATACAAATAATGTAATCTGTCTATATTTCGAGTTTATTTAACTTGACTCCAAAAAAATGTTCGAACTATTTTAAAGCTTATATAAAATTTACTGAAAACGTACATAATATGTAACATTTATCATTTATGTTTTATGATTCACTATATGCACGAAAATTGAAATGAAAGAATTTACTAATATTCACGAAGTCAACGAAACATCACGATTTATGGACACGCTAATTGAAAAAATTAAAAAAAAAAATATAAACATTCAAATTTAAAAAAAAGAATACAAAATTGGATTTGAATTTAGTGCCAAATTATCATAATTATAGAGTTGTATTTTAAATTCTGCATACAAACTGTATATCTAATGGTTAAAAATGATAAATTATTTAAATTGTTAATATCATGCTTGTTTATACGCGCAAAGTCACGTATCGCGCTCTTCCTGTATCCCCTCTCATAAGAATCCCCGAAGACAACGAACTTTCGACGAAATTTCCTCACCGGATTACAATACCCTCTTTCTCTTCTTTCTTCCTCAATTATTTTTTTTTCTCTCTTTCTCTCGACTCTTATCTCTCTTAATATTCGATTCGCGACTCCCGTAGTCACGAACCCCGTTCACCGAAGGAGAAAAAATTATAGACACGTGCGTCTATATACTTCTTTCTACTTGCACAATTTATATTCCACGATTGTTCGTTCAAATGTTTATTTAATTCTTTTAATTTTATTCTTTTATAACGAAGAGTTTTCATTTTTGTTCAAAGTTTTTTTTTTCACATTCGAAATCAATTGAAACATGAAATAATTGTCAAAAAAGAAAACTTTGGAATTTGATAACTTTTGAACTATTCAGTAAAACGATTTCAAGTTTGGCACGAAATTTGTACATATACTTAAGAATAACATCTACCAAGAATTTATCCAATTCTCATAGTTTAAAAAATATCGCTCATACATTATTAAAATTGCACATTTTGAAATTTAATTGCTCATTTAAATGGCCTGTACAAATTTATTTTCTTACTCTGCAGTTTCATTAGCTCTAAAACTATAATTTTCAAGATTATTATCTAAGAACACTTATAACAGCACGTTCACTTTGAGACAAATCTTTATTTCATCTTGAAGATGCTAACTTTGACGAGATATGGTTTTTAGAGTGTTCGCGTGTAGAAAAAAGCGGGAAGGGTTGGGAATTGAGATCGATCAAGAGAGAAGAGAAAAAGAGCGGTCGAAGTGCACTTTACGTCGACTTTCTCTTTCGTTGCAAGTTCTCAAGCCTCGTCGTTCCGTGTGTTGCATCCGTATCAGTGTGCCTGTGTGCACGAGTACACATTTAGTACGTGCCGTAATTTTTCCTATCTCGGCGCTATTTTCAATCCTGGGAGAGAGAAAAGACGAGACGAGGGAACACTCGCTCGCACTTAGCGCTCATTTTTCCACCGCTCCCCATCTCGGCTCGTCTCAAATGACGTTTCCAGACTAAAATTCCACTCTCCCCCTACCATTCGCCCCGCTAAGTGCAATTTGACAGTTGCCGGAAAATTACTCGCCACGGGAAAATCGACACCGACCGCGTCACTCGAATTTTTGACACGTTTGCCTCCGTTTTTAAGGATCGCAGGCGATCCTTCCGCGATCGTCACTTTCAAATTTTTTTTTTTCAAATAAGGTAAACGTTCCTATATAGATGGACATGGCTCCGGAGTTGGACAATTTTTGTTATATTATTTTTAACATTTGAATGATTTATTTCTCAATATACAAAGAGGTTTAATAGAGCTTAATATACAAAGAGGTTTATTTTTTTTAACTTTAATTTATTGGAACAAACTTGCTGAAGCCTAGAGTTAGGGTCAATTTTCTGTCCAACTATTGGGACATTCTACATATTCAAACGTTCCAGTATTTATTTACTAGAAATATTATTTAAAATTAACACAAAATGAGTTTTGAATTGCTAAGATATCAGACAATAATTTAGATGTGAATTTGAAGCAGATTTTTTGTTTGAATATTTTTTAAATAAAGATAAAGTGTGATTATGTGAAAAAAAATTAACGTTTCACCATTTCGTAATCGAGTAAATCAATTCTGAATATTTTGCAAATTTAACAATGTATTTCGATTTATTTATAATTATAATTTTCATATAAGTTGTTATATTAACCTACTTTTGAGAATAGTCTCCTTAATCGGGTTATATCTTCTTTTTTATAGGCGTCCATGGACCTTCCACCGGACAAAGCGAAACTTCTGAAACAATACGACAACGAGAAAAAATGGGACATAATCTGCGATCAAGTGAGTTTTTATTTAGGTTAACTATTGTACGAATTATTTATTTTTAGCTAAACACATGTTCGCATAAAAAATGCAATACAATTTAAAAAATGATAGAAAATAACAGATAATGTAGATAATAAAAATATAACAAGAACAAGAAATTAGCCAAGAAATTATTAGCAATTTAAAAAACTTTTTGGTTTTTTTCATCGATTTTTTAAATCCTATAATATTTATAATATAATATAATATTATAGTTTATAATATAATTCAGGCATCAATTTAATTCCTGCGCCGTTTAATGACAAAAAACAATGTATTTTTAATTTATATCGTCTTCTTATCAAATTCGATTCGATTTATCGTGTAAATCTTATTCATTTATGTTGCAAGCTATATTAATCCTTAATGAGATTATTGACTCAATGTTTCTTTCCTTTTTGACCCAACTGCGTTACTTACATTCAAAAGCGACTGTACTAACTAGCATTACATTTTGTTATTTTCCAATCTACTTTTCTAATCATTCATCACGACACGCTGGGAACGAGTCCGATTCGAATTCGGGGAAAGTACGGGCATGTGGGTTTTGAGTGGAATACTAGGAAAGTTTAAAAAAAAAAATCACTGAGAAAAATATGGAGCGAGAGAGAGTGAATTTTTTGTTTGCTAGCAACGTAAAGAAAGAGAGAGAGAGAAAACGCGGAAAGCAAAAGGGATATTCCCTCGCGGAGTCTCGTTGTTTCTCTTCTCTTTCTCTCTCGTTTTTTTTTTGGCATCACTGGTAACGTGTATAATAGCGCGGCTTGCATTACATCCGTCTCTCGGGTTACCGGCCCTTCTGGGCCTTTTCTCTTCCTCTCTCTCTTTCTCGTTGAGCGTCCCTCGACCCTTGCCCCTCGGCCTCCGCTCGTCCAGTCTCCTCCTCCAGCGCACATGCCGCTGATCCACGATGAGATCCTTCAATGTCCCTTCGATTCAACAAAAAGCCCGTATCCGAGAGAAAAACCCCCTCCCCCCGTTGCGAGTACCGAGAGTGTTTTTAATTTTTCGCCAACACCCAAATTATTCATCGAGATCGATGCTAACTTTTTCTCTCCTCTCAAACTTTCCTTTCTCGTCTTTTCAATCTTTCTCATGCACCGATCTCGAATCTTATATTTGATATTATGATAAAAGTTTTCATACTTAACATGTACTCTAGATGCGTGAAAATTTCACGATCATTAGAAAGCTCGTTTCATTGAGAAATTATGGTTATTTGGATGCATGAGGTTTTATCAAATATTCAGCAATATGGATCTACTTATTATATTTATTTTTATTGTTTATTTTTTGGAATATGATGTAGTTAAACTATAATTTTTAGGAGGGTCGATCGTGATTGTATGCGGCAGTCAATTGACTATGTTCAACGAAAAGTTTCTGATTAATGTTTAATGATTCTTAAGCTAGTTGTTTCATTAACACGAATTTGATATTAATCTAAAAGTTTATCACAACTTTTATAGCAAAAAAATAAAAGCTTTGTCATTATTATCATTTTTATTTCATAAAATCTGGTGTTACATCCTTCCGAGTAAACATTGTAAACAATACATTCGATTATTGACACAAATAAAAAATTTTATTCAGTAATTATTTGCTCATACAGATAAGTCTTCCATTGACATCAACATTTTGTTACATATTATTTTATGAATGTGTTCATTAATTCTAGCAAAATTTCATAAAATGAAAAAAAAACCAAAAAAAAATTTAACGAAATTGTACAAATTTAACTTAATATGTAACGTTTTATAATACTGTAGCGACAGTTTTAAAATTTTTAAGATTTTTTTTTACACAGAACATATAGTGATTCTGATAATTTTCTAATAAAAATTATTACGTTTTGCATGAAAAATTGTGAAAACATTCAATGTGTTATATCACAGCACGTAAAAAACGCTGTAATTTTTTCGTACGAAATTCTCTGTGTGTATATAAAAAAGTATAAATTCACTGTATGAATTTTCATCGTTGTTCTCTTTACGCTGCGTTTGGCGCATCGCGTATTTAGCATGTGAAAGAGATTTCTCTTTTGAGGCTCTTGTCTCTCGATATTCCACGAATCGCGTCATACATACAGATGCACGATATATATTCTCTCGTATAAAGTTAGTTGAATATGCCATATCGACGAGGGCAGATCCTCATCTCCATGTGGCCGTCTGCTGCAATCGTGCCATTTCGCTTTTCAAAACGGCACAATAACGGGTGTCCGAAAACCATCAAATTTTTATACGACCAGTCCTCCGTCCACGAAATTTTCGTTCGAAGAATTCCGCAAGGTTTTTCGATCCGGCGCAGTTTTATCGAACGACGAAGCTCGAAAATTATTATTTTTTTTTGAATCGTGTTTTTATTTTGTTTTTCCCGACTTCGCGTCGTTGTCATCCTTGAATTTTAACGACCGAATGAGTTTCTCTTTACGGTCGCGATTAACACAATTGTTTCGATTTTATCTCCGGAATCTCGATTGTTTTTCCGCACCGAGTGGAAATGCTTTTTTTTTATTATTTTTGTTTCATTTATTTATCTTTTTTCCGATTAGTCGAGAGCTCGCGCGGTCACTCTCACACGTTCGAGCCGTCACGAACGACGTCGTGAGTCATCCGCGAGGATGAAGCGCTCTTGAGAAAAAAAAATCGCTACGAGCTTCGTGCGAGATCGACCGTCTTTTTCGGAAGAAAAAAAAAGTTAGACACGCGGAGGATTCGCCAATGTACGAGCCTTTCCGTGTTGAGAAGACATAAAAAATCTTCAATTCCGTTTTTAAAGCACTATTCTGATGTCTTAACGATCGCATTAGATGTATTACGTATATATAAAATAATCAAATGGTAAAAATTAATAAATCTAGAGGAAATTTAATTTGCAGGATAATCTGAAAATCTTATAAAACTTATTGAAATTTTGCGTTGCTGGAACTATATGCAATATATCCTACTGTAGAACGAAATTTGCCAATCTCGCCTCGTAGTGGAACCTATTAAAATATAATGCACGTATCATAAGAAAATTTGTGCAAATTTTTGACGAAATCGTAAGAAAATCATTTTTTTAAATATAAAACAACCTTGTAGCTGAATCAAAGTGATTTAAATATAGTAATAAGTGTTAAAATCTTTGATTTGTTTGTTCACAAATATATGAGAATATATGATTAGATTTTCAATCTGATAACTTTTATCGGATTGCTTAACAATCATAAAATTATTATTTTTATTATTGTTGTTAAATAATAATTTTATTATATTGGTTCAATTTTTATGAAGGTATTTATTAAGGTTCAGACTTTTAAGTTAAGCATGTATCGTTGAGGCAAATTTATTAACTAAATTTATTCCCAAGATAATTCGCTGAAAATGTGTATTAACGTTCTTTGATGTTGTATTAGAATATGTAAAAAAATTGAGGATGCTTCTGGAAATCGAGACATTTATCTTCGAAAATCGCATCTTTTAATAGGCTTATGGGAGTTACCGAAAATTTTCGATTTTTAAGAATTAATATTTCGTTTTCTAGACAGTGAATGATATTTAAATTTGGACTCCAGTCAAGTGATATATTAATCTCAATATACAGCAATTTCAATAATCATAATCATCGAACAATAATCAATAATCATCGAACTACCTTAACCACTGTCAAACTTTGCAAAAATGTTTCTTATTAATTAATTATAATTTTTTAATGATATGCAAAAAAGTTGCTCGAAGTCTTCCAGTCGAAAAAATCATTCACACGCATATATCCAATTTTGGAACCAAAAACAAGAGCTTTGGTAAAGAATTAAACGATTGGTAATTCGTGCTTTTCGAAAGTTCATCTCATTTGAAGAATGAACAAAAGGAAGTACTCGTGGAGAAAAAAAAGGTAACAAAGCCCGAGACTTCGTCATTCTCGCGGGTTTCATATTTTCGTTTCGTTCTGCTGAATATTTCCATCTTTAGCATCACCCTTTCTCCTTTTTCTCTCTCTCTTTCTCGTTTTTTTTTCTCCGCACTCTCGATAGTAGGAAGGCGTTGCAGGCCCGAGCGCAACGAGCCGCGCTCAAATCTTGCACTTTCACTCGTTTCAATTATCCACAGAATCGCGCGGCTCACTCGCGATTGAACAGCGAATAAATAGCTCATCGCGAAGACACTAAGGTAAACGTCCCAATAGTTGAGCAGCTAAGGGTTTTCTCACTTTATCATTATTTAAAAAATATTCAAACGAAAAAATCTGCTTCTAATTCACATCTTGACTATTGTCTGATATTTTAGCAATTTAAAACTCATTCAATGTGTTAATTTTAAACAATATTTCTACTAAATAAATACTTGAACGTTTGAATATGTACAGAATGTCCCAATAGTTGGACAGAAAATCGAGCCTGTCTCTAGGCTTGAGCGAGTTTTTTTCCAATAAATTAACGTTATGAAAAATACACTTCTTCGTACAGGAAAAATAATTCATATGATTCTATTGATAAAAAAATAATTGAAATATTAAAAATAATATAGCGAAAATTGTCCAACTACTGGGACGTTTACCTTATTCCCGCAAAAAAAATTTTACCCCATCGACGACGAAATTAAACTTCGAATGCTAAAAAAAATTTCTAAAGATGAAAAAAAAAAGAAAAATACAAAACGATCGACCCTCCTCCATGTTTTCACAGGGCTCGAAATAAATCGAGACTTATTCTTGGAATTCACGTACATTATCGCACGCTCGTGTGGAAAAATACTTAACTCGGATTGGGCGGGGATTCGGCGGATACGCGAAAGCCTCTTTTTCTACGTTTTTCACGCATGAAACGAGAGCCAAAAGTCGCAGGGAGATGGAAATAAAGGAATCGGATGTATACAGTCGTAATGAAAACTAATTGAGATCGAAGCGAAGCAACGATTGAGAGAATAAATATTTTATATACCGCACAATCGTGACAATTCGCGAAATTGATAATTGTTGACTTTTTCACAAAATGAATATTATTGGAAAACGAAAGATTGGAAAAACTCTGATTATATGTAATTAATTCAAGTTAAAAATAAACGACGATGATGATGTCAAAAAACCAAACTCGTAAATTATATTGTAATGAATTTGTTAAATAATAATTTATAGACGGAAATCGTAATAAAAAGTATCAAAGAAAAAAAAACGATAATAGCTATTATAAAAAAATCTATATGGTATATACGCATGTATGTAAAAATCAATTTATTTTTTAATGATACGGTAAAAATAAATAAAAATAAAATGACAGTGAATTTAATAGATGCCATCAATTTACAAAGTGGGATATAGACAAATAAAGATAATTGTAGGAATAAAATTACACTAAAACGTCGAAACGTTAATTGAAGCAAGATAATGAAGAAGAACCGGTCATTTTTATTTTATGACGGAATGAAATTAGAAGAATAAAAAAAAACAATTGGCGAACAAAATATTCTGATAAAAATTAATTGAAACCGAAGCGAAGCAACGATAAAATGAAATTGACGATTGCAATTACGCTGCGAAATAAAAACTGAAAAATATAAAGATAAATTAAAAAAAAGTATGCTGATAAAAATAGATGGAATCGAAGTAATGAGGGAAGAAATAATTGTCATTTTGCAGGAACGAGTCCAGGCAAAGGATCCGCCCTCTCACTATCTCACCAAGCTCCGGACTTATCTCGATCCGAAAGCCTCGAGAAGCCATCGAGTAAGTGTTTCCCAGTCGACGTTTCTCCATTACGAACGATTGTGATTGATGAGTCCTCTTTCCTTTATTAAACTTCCCGATTATTACCTTCGATTACGATAAAAATTGTCTTTTCGCCGGCGTATCTCATTTATCGATCGAAAAAATAAGATAAATTGCGATAAAAATGTTTAAATAAAAGAAAATAATTTCTTTTCGATACTATTGGCAAATAATCGATGAGAGATGATCCTCGCCTCTGCACAGGAGAGCCAGAGTGGGCTCGTAAAATCCGTGCCTTGACTCTCGCCGATTCGTAATGCAGGAAATGTATTCATCGAGTATTTCCTGTCCGGTTTTGTACTATTTATAAACCACGAGTCCTTGACTCTCGAAATAATTTCTCTCGGCTCGTTTTTACTTAATTATACTTAGTCCAATTTTCTTTTTTTTTTCTTTAACAAAGATGAAGCTAAATTTTGTAAAAATAGGTATTTTTTGAGAAATTGCAACTACGTGGATGTTTTTGTAAATGCAAAATCATTAAAAATCAATTAACGAGGAAAGAGAGACTCATCGATCGATCTCGTCAATTTTTCGTTGGCAAAATATTCATGTATTTTCTTTTTCTGCCGTTTCGTTTTTCAAAACGAGGTGAAGAGAAAAATAAGACCGTTACTAATCCATTACACAGTCGTATCGTTTCTTTACGTTCTTTCAGAAAAGAAAAATGGTCGGGGAATCGACTTCGACCCAAGTCCTTCGAGACTTGGAAATTTCCCTTCGTACGAATCACATTGAGTAAGTTTCAACGTAATACGTTTCATAATCAGCGATATCGTGCTCGTTGCGTAAAAATAAAATATAGTTTGTTTTTCTATGAATTTTTTTTTCATTTTTTATCGGGATAGACAATGAATGGAAAATCGTGAGAAAATTAATTATTTTGTTAAACATTTCGCAGATGGGTGAGAGAATTCTTGGACGACGAGAATCAGGGCCTCGACGCGCTGATCGACTATCTTAGCTTTAGATTACTCATGATGAGACACGAGCAACGTTTGCTCGAATCGAGAACTAATTCCGAGGAAAAACTCCAAACGAGTGAGCAAATTTTTCTTTTCGCATTAAGGAGGTTCACATTTTCTTAATGGTAAACCCAAAATTTGAACTTTCACCTTTTTAATTTTACAGTGTTATGGAAATATATTGTCTTCAGAATTATTTATGGTTTTACCATCTAGTTAATGAGAAAAAGCATTTTCTTATTATCATTTTTTTAATTCTTATGCATAACGTTTTATGGCAGGTACATTTGTATTTTTAAAACATTCATCTTTTCTCGTTTGATTAATTAAAGGTAAGAATGTTAAATTGCAGAATTTCGAATATTAATAGAATTCAATGATTTATTTATAAGCTTTTGTTAACGTAAAAACAAATTTTGAAAATAAAAAGTCAAAAAAAACTTGTTTACTGCTACTATTATTTCCACGTACTACTAAATTTGTACTACAGAACTATTTACAATATTTTTATCGCTTTAAATGTCAATTTATCGAAAAAATAATCTACACATTTTTAGTGTCAATAGTGCAAAAAGGTTTAACGCGTGAACCTTCTTAAACAAAAGTCATTGAAATTTTTTGCAATTTCGTTTTTCTGAGGAGCAATGATTTTTTATTACCCGAAATATTAAATTCGAAGGTGGAACAGCGCCGAACGACAACTCGTCGTTGAACAACGGATGTCTGCGACCACCTTTGCACGAGCTAAAAGACAGTCCTGGCGTTAAACGAAGATCGAGACACGTTGCTCGTTTAAACATGGGCGAAGCCAAAGACGACATTCACGTTTGCATACTGTGCATGCGTGCCATCATGAATAACAAGGTAACCAAATGAGAAAAGTAAATCCCTTCCACGAATCGCTTTTCCAATATTTATTAAATTTCTTTTTTTCTCGTATTTTATTCACTACGCTGTCTCCGTTTTCAGTACGGCTTCAACATGGTAATACAACACAGGGAAGCTATCAACTGCATCGCCCTCAGTTTAATTCACAAAAGTTTGAGGTAAATTTTCTTCACGAATTCATTTTTCAAACCAATAGCTATCGATAATGATTCATCGTTACAATTTTACATAACTTTCAATTGAATTTGCCACATAGTGGAAGTAGTAATTGAAAAAAAAACAATTTTTAATTACTATTATTTCCAATCAAGGGTTAAATATATTATTTACTTAAATTTACGAAAGATCAAGAGTTAATATTTCTATGAATAAGAATTATTGAAATTCATGAACAATTTTGTTCAATAAAATTCGTACGTGGTGTCAATATCAGCATTGTAATTATTTAATATTGTTTTTAGGACAAAAGCTCTGGTGTTGGAGCTTCTGGCAGCGATATGTCTGGTCAAGGGTGGCCATGAGATAATACTCTCGGCTTTCGACAATTTCAAGGAAGTTTGCAGCGAGAGACGAAGATTCACGACGTTGATGGCTTATTTCACGCAGTACGACAACTTCCATATAGAATTTATGGTCGCGTGCATGCAGTTCGTCAACATCGTCGTTCACTCGGTCGAGGACATGAATTTTCGCGTCCACCTGCAATACGAATTCACGAAATTGGGCCTCGACGAGTATCTGGAAAAATTGAGGCACACCGAGAGCGAAGATCTGCAGGTGAGAAAAGAAAAGCGTCAGCTTCGCGAAGAGCGCGTCGTTTTTTTTTTCACTCTCCATTCGTTTGTTAAATTTTGACACTTTCGGACCGAGATGACACTTGAGTTTCGCAAATACGTCAGTAATATTGTCAACGCGATGTTGACGGGAGTCTCCAATTATTTCATATCAACGAACACGCAGGTACAAATATCGGCGTATCTGGACAACGTTTTCGACGTCGCTGCGCTGATGGAGGACAGCGAGACGAAGACGGCAGCCCTGGAAAAAGTCGCCGAGCTCGAGGACGAGCTTGGACACGTGAGTATTTTTTATCTTTGTTGCTCTTTCCCAAACTTTGCTCTTCATCTTCGAGTACTTAATTTTATTTATTTTTTTTTTGTGATTATCGATTGAAAAAGTTTAATGAATTTTCTTCTCGGATGACAGGCGCATGACAGAATGGCCGAACTGGAGCGGGAATCGTTGGCGAAATTGGCGGAATTGGAGACGGAGCTCGGAGCGATAAAGATCGAGTACGTCGAGGCGCTCGAGGCGCGTCGCCTCGTCGAGGAGGAATTGGCGGCTCTGAAGCGACAGAGGCAGGATTCAGCGAGAAGGCAGAGCGTGCTTGAGAGCAAAATAATCGAGCTCGAGACTCTGACCGGCACGCTGACGAAGGGAACGACGTTGTCCGGCCTGAGAAACGGCTCGAGCGGCGGTGAATCACCGACCGCCGACAACTTCGCGGCCTCGACGAATTCTGCGCTGTCGACGTCGACCGTCCCCTTACCGTGCGTCGACAGTGCAGTTCCCCCCGCTCCCGCGCCACCTCCTCCGCCACCCCCGCCTTGTCCTCCACCACCGCCGATGACCAGCCAAGCTTTCGGCGACTCGAGAGCTCCACCCCCCGCCCCGATACCTCCACCACCTGCCGGAATGATGCAAGCACCGGACGGCGCGATGACGATCAAACGAAAGGTACGACGAACACAAATCACCAATTTGTACCCTCCTTCGAGGCAGTCCTCTTGCAATAATGATTATTATTTGGAAATCATGCTCTCCGAGTATCGAGAAAGATTGTCCCAATATTTGACACGAGATGCAAATACTATTTTTTCTTTTTTTTTGTCAATATTAAGGTGCAAACCAAGTACAAACTGCCAACTCTCAATTGGATCGCGCTGAAACCGAACCAAGTTCGAGGCACGATATTCAACGAACTGGACGACGACCGTCTTCACAGTTACATCGACTTTTCGGACTTTGAGGAAAGATTTAAGATCGGTATGGGCGGTCACGTTGCCAATGGGACTAACGAGATCGACGGGCTGCAAAGCTTTCCAAGCAAAAGATTCAAGAGGCCAGAAAACGTTTCATTGCTTGAACATACGAGGCTACGAAATATCGGTAATCTAACTTATTTCATTTATTTTCCATCGGATATTAAAAACAGTCTGCTATTGGAAAAATTAATGTACAGGAATTTGTCTTATTCGTGTAATTCATTTTTCAGCCATTTCTCGAAGAAAAATGGAAATGCCGGTAGAAAAAGTTATCACGGCAGTGAACGCCCTCGATCTCAAAGTTCTTTCTCTCGAGAATGTGGAATTATTGCAACGCATGGTGCCTACGGATCAAGAGGTGGGAAAACGTCTCTTAAGTCAATTTTTTTCACATTATTTGTTTTTCTTTTTTATTTTTACTGAAATTTGGGTATTTTTCATTCACAGATAAAAGCATATCGCGAGTACACGATTGAGAAGAAGAATGTGAACCTTTTGACGGAGGAGGATAAATTTTTGATGCAGCTCGGCAAAGTCGAGAGAATATCAACGAAATTGTCGATCATGAACTACATTGGAAATTTCTTCGATAATCTGCATCTGATCACACCGCAAATCCACGCGGTTATATCCGCCTCGAGCTCGGTGAAGAGCTCGAAAAAGTTGCGTGCCGTACTAGAGATAATACTTGCATTCGGCAATTATTTGAACAGCAGCAAACGTGGACCCGCCTATGGCTTCAAGCTTCAGAGTTTGGACACGCTCCTCGATACCAAATCGACAGACAAACGCATGTGTCTGTTGCACTACATTGTCGCAACGATAAGGCTCAAGTTTCCAGAAATTATCAATTTCGAGAGCGAGCTCATGTACATCGACAAGGCAGCGACTGGTAAAGTTTATTTCAATGTTTAATATCAACACTTTCAGTTCTTCTGGAAAAAACAACAGAAAAATTGAGTCAGTTCCGACTCGTAATTTTCTCATGAACAGAACAGTTAATTTCTGTTTTTTTTTTCAAACTACCTTAATTATTCTATATTCATAAAAAATAAAAATTTTACTCAATTTGCAGTTTCTATTGAGAATATAACAACCGATGTTCACGAACTTGAGAAAGGCATGGACCAAGTTCGCAAGGAGTATGAACAACGAGGCAAGGAAAAGCACAACACGGTTCTGCGAGATTTCTTGAACAACTCCGAAGAGAAGCTGCGACGTCTCAAATCGGATGCGAAAACTGCTGGGGAAGCTTTCCGCGAGTGTGTTGAATTCTTCGGCGAAAGCCCACGTCAGGCCGATGCGAATACGTTCTTTTCGCTTCTTGTCAGATTTGCAAGAGCTTTCAAGGTACGACTGAGCTTTTTTTTAAATTCATTTAATGCATAAGAGTATTTGTTGGGAGTGAAAGTATTTCAAGTGAGAAAATCTTATGTTAATTTTGCAGGCTGCGGATCAAGAGAACGAGCAACGTCGCAGACTCGAGGCAGCCGCTGCCGAGGCTTTGAACACTTCGGAAGAAGTTATAAAGCGCAATAAGCTCAACCAAAAGAAACAGCAGGTACGGTTCTCACACTTTCTCTATCTGCGTCGTTTTTTTTTCGTCTTTAATTTATTCATTTTCATTCTAAGCATGAATTTGCTTTTCATTTCTATCATTGTGTTTCTTTAACTCTTCTTAATTTTGTTCTTAAAATCACGATACTAACTTCATTCTTTTATTTTTGTAAATAACGTATTACACTATTTTTTCAAAATCGAAACGTTCGCCGTTGCTCCAATTTTATTCTCGTGAAATATTTGTTTTTCTCTGAAACAAACCACTCACGAGATTTTCTCTCTCGCTGAAACATCAATGCGCTCAAATCTGTGTTTGTGCTACAACAAAAGTCCATTATTTTTACAAAATTGAAGAATACACTGGAAAAAAATTGTCTCGTTAATTACTGCGAGTTAAGAGGATAAAAATTGCATGTCGTGAGATAGCATGGATTTTTTTTTTATACAGGGCAAATTCATTCAGTCAATTTTATTTTCTCGAGTGTTCTTTCAGAGTATTGAGAGAAAAAATGCGCTTTTCTTCAAAAAGTGACCTGAGAAATTGACGTCTGAATATTTTCGAGCGATTTTCAGTACGTCAATTTTCTCTGGATCATTTTTTTATAAAATATTTTTTCGTTAGGACAAATGTGTAATTTTTTCTCGATTACTCTGTCATTGTTGCTGTTATTGTTGTTGTTTTTTTTTAACTGGGAAATTCTTCGCTACCGCAGTTTTTTTACTTTCTTAATTAAACAAAAATCGTATCCGTCCTTACGTTTCTTTTATTATATTTTTCTCTTATTTTGTTACATATTTATTTGGGGATTGTAAAGACACCGAAATTTTGCTGTAACACGAACAAGAGCCTGTTGTTACACCGGCATCTTAACGAACTGGAGCTCAGAACGTAACAATTGTTAGAGACAAAAAAAATACCGAATCGCAACATGTAAGTCTTCCATCCCTCACTCACTCCTTCGCCTATAAAAATCTATTTTTTCTCTTTATTTCATCATACGAGAATCGCTTCCTTTTTGATAGTTTGAAGTAGCGCTTGAAACGAGAGAAGAACGAAAAATCGTAAACGAAGCTTGCATTGATGTTGCTTGAGAGAAAATCGCCCATATTAATCACTCGCTGCTCAATCACTCGTTCACGAATTCATCCGTAAGATTTTTCCTCGAACGAATTCCAATAAATCG
Organism: Cremastinae sp. A BG-2022a; assembly: GCA_030522545.1. Taxonomy (NCBI): domain Eukaryota; kingdom Metazoa; phylum Arthropoda; class Insecta; order Hymenoptera; family Ichneumonidae; species Cremastinae sp. A BG-2022a. Next base: position 47,290 of record JAPYYW010000283.1, on the reverse strand, counting down.
TTCAATTTAATGACTATAATCCACAATTAATCAAATTTATTCTCTAACAATTGTCAATTCATAAGTTTTTTCTACTCGCATTTAATTTTTTTAGAAATTAATTTTTATTTAATTATGTTCTACTTTATTCAATTACTGTCATTATTTTTGTTTTATCGTTGAAATTTTTGGTTTTATTTTTTTTTTGGTTTGCGTTTTTTCGGAAATTGTCGTTGAAAGGACGCGGTGATAAACGAATTGAAGAACAAAACTCGTATGGTCCAGGAGAAGAAGTTGCTGCAACAGGACGAGGTATACAATGGTGCACTGGAAGACATACTTTTGGGTTTGAGATCGGAGCCCTATCGTCGCGCCGACGCCGTTAGACGTAGTCAGCGTCGTAGGATCGACAATCATCGATTATCACGTACTGCCGAGGAACTCGAACTGTGAATGCCCGAAAACGAAAGACAAAAATTTCAATTTAATTCGACACAGAAATGTGAAGAAACACTATTATTTCCTTTCTTTTTTTTTTCTTCTTTTCATCGAGCTGATAAAAAGTATCACAAAAATGTTGAAGAACGTCACCCTAGTCCCAGAAGTAAGGGTGTTGTTTTTTTGTTTGTTTGTTTTTATCTTTATTTTCTTTTTTTTTTCTTTCACCTCGCACAAGAGTCATAACAGGTGTTGCTGGTGCTAAAAGAATCGCGAGAAGACGAGACCATTATTTCTATTACCATTATTGTTAATTATTATTATTATTATTATTAATATTATTCTCATTACTTGATATTCTTCTCTCGCTCTCTTACTCCTCTCTCGCTATTTCTTTCTGCTCGTGTGTCAACGTTGCCATTTTTTTTCTGGACATTCCATTTACGAAAATAATCCGATGGGAAATGAGGGAAATCTTTCAATTTCCGATTCTTTTATGTAAATCGAGGAAATAAGAGTGATACAAAGAAAAAACGTCGAAAATGACGAAAAACAAGTCGTTCTTGACGCACAAATTTGCCTACGTATTTATGTACACAAACAAAAATATCAACAGATAACTTAGCATTTACAAAAGAAAAATAACAAGCAGGGAACGAGTGATATATTCTGTCCTTCGAAAGTAAGACGTTGCCATATTAACAAACAAAAATGCTACATTCCTCAAAATATTTTTTTGATAATTTATTTGATAAAGAAATGAAACACAATTGTGAGCAATATTTTTTCGATAAATTAACAAATGACAAAAATGAAGTAAACTTTTTGATACGCAATCGCAGAAAATTATTAGAATACAATCCAACAAATTTTTTGTACTTTTTATACGTCCTTCGATACTATAGCTACAGATATTTCGCAAAGAGCATAAACATTAAAACAATAATCGATAGACAAAAAGCGAGAAATTTCAAAGACTTGTAAATATCGTTGTAGAATATCCGCAGTCGAGAGCATTCAGACGGCTCGAATAGTGTAATTAGAATTATTATATTTACCATTTATAATTAATTTGCCAATGTGATGTTTTAGATAAAAAGAGAAAGATGATATCTATTATAGAAATACTAAAAAAAACAAATATTTGACTTACTTATTCATTCATTATTGATGTAGAAAAACAAAAAGAGTTATCTCTCAAAATGAAAAATCACAAATTGACAATTAAATAAACGATAAAACGAAATGTCAATGTCTAATAAGTTTCGACGCCAACGTTGTATATATTTTTTAAAAAGAAAAAAAAAATTATGTACAGGAAACCCAAAGGTGTTTCTATTTGTATACGAACGAATAAAACCACAAAGATTGTCACTTTCACGTGTCGATCGCTGCCAATAAATAATCAATAATGCAGTCATTATATTCGTTTAAAAGACGTCCTAAGGATCCATCCATCCAGTTTCCTTAAAAAGTTAATTTTTTAAAAAAGACGCCAAATACAATAGTTACTGGATTCTTCGCAAGAGAGCGCCCTCGTGAGTATAAATTCAGTTTCGAAGCCGCCAAAAACACTTGTTGACATTTTTAGTATTTTCATAAATACTTTATTACATGTGCAATCTTTTTAAATACGTATTTCATCATTTTCGTACACATATTTGCTTACAAGCGGATTCAGATATTTATTTTCACGTTGAAAAGTAACTTCAACGTTGATTTACCAAATGCTTAACCTAAATTTAATACAGTGATTGACAACAAATTAATCATGGTAGATGAAAAATCAGTGTCAAATATACAAAAAACATTTACATTGTATGGTTTAGTGATTTCAAAGTGAGTATCGTTTTTAAATATTGAATACATCGATGATTCCATCGTTGACATTGAATTTTATTTATAGGAATCTGAGTGTCAGTATTCACAAATTTTTACAAAGGATCGACGAGGAAGAACGAGACGAATGGCTAACTCGTATAATAGATTGCATTTTTGAACAAAATCCTGGCAGTCCTCAAGTGACGCTGGAAAGCATAGAAAAAGCTATAAGAGAATGTTACAGACCGGAAACCACGCTACAAGACACCGAAACTATAATCAATGCGATAAATGCCTTCGATATTCCAAAAGTTTGCTGGGATCTGAACAAGAAAAAATTTACCTTGAAAAAGGTTGATCCAGATCTGTATCCAGAAGTGGCATGCAAATCTTTGGTATTTAAAGATAGGTTGGAACTTCTCTGGCACAGAACACGCAGACAAGAACTATTTACGCCTCTAAAGTTTGGAGAAACAAATACGGAAAGATGGGAACTTACGCCTATTGAGTATTTACTCAGTGAATTAAGAACAGGAAATGTGTACGTAATGGGCTTGCTTTCTCAACTGATGGAAGGACAATTCTATCTGGAAGATGCAACTGGATCCGTCAAGATAGATCTTAAAAAAGCTATATCCTTTTTCTACTAAAAAAAATCACTCTTCTCAAGAGATATATTACATTTATTGTTAAAAAATTCAACAATTATTTGCTCCTTAACGAAAAATTTAAAAAAAAAACACAATTTTCAAGCTGGTCTCATCACCGAAGGGTGTGTAGTTATCGTCAACGGCAACCACGAGGATGGAATTTTAAACGTCAACGATGTAGGACTTCCACCAGCGGAACCATCGGTAAACTCGCGCGCTGAATTTGGAGATGAAAACACCTTCGGTGGGCCTCATCCAACAGTTTTGAAAAACTCGGAGAAATTACGGAATCACGAGGAAGCGAATTCTGAAAACATGATAGTCTTTATTTCGGAGTTCTGGGTCGACGATGATCGAGTTCTCGATAAATTTCACACGATGCTCCAAGGTTTTGCTGACTTCCCGCCAGTCGCGTTCGTCCTGTGTGGCCACTTCCTCAGCATTCCTCCAAATCCGACGAGCGCGCAAAAACTTAAGGAAGGATTTTCCAAACTCGCCGACATTATCCAAAGATTTCCGGAAGTAAAAAAGAATTCGAAATTTATATTCGTACCGGGGCCTTATGACTTGGGTTCCTCGAAAATTTTACCCAGAGGATCACTGCCGAAGAGCATACTCCAAGACTTCACGAGACGCGTGCCAGAAACGATTTTAGCTACCAATCCTTGCAGAATTCAATACTGCACAAAGGAAATTGTAGTTTTCAGAGAGGACATTCTCATGAAATTATGTCGAAACACTTTAAGATTTCCCAGCGAGGGTCAAATTTACGAGCACGTGAGTTTTGTCTCTCGACCTATTTTGTTATATATAAAATATTTTAGTACTACTACTTTATACAAAATTTGATAAAGTTTGAGAGAATATTATAGATTATACATTTGAATTTGATAGAAAATTGAGGAATTATTCTCTGAGTATATTTTTTCAAAAAAGAATCAAATTTATTTAAAAATAGTTATTATTTATCAATTATCATAATGAATAATCATTAATCGGTTGGCGTAAAAAAATGTATCAATTATTATCATCTAAAAACAATATGGGAATAGAAAAATCTTTGTAATTTAAGAAAGTATTTTTAAAACAGTTTTTAATTTCAAAATAACATGAAGTGAAAGAAACATACAAAATAAGTTTTTTTCAGCCCAATCGAAGCTTTGGTTCACTGAATACAAATATTTTTCGATTTTACTCATTTTTGGAACAGTAGGAACACACTCAAAATTTTATAGTACGAGCACCTTTAAAATTTTGTTTCACTTTCAGTATGCCAAATCTATAATCTGCCAATCGCATCTGATGCCACTGACGTTACCGGTAACGCCGATCTACTGGAAGCACGATCATGCCCTGCAACTATTTCCGACGCCCGATCTCGTCGTAGTCGCCGACCAATTTCAATCTTACACCACGAGCTATGAAGACTGTCAAGTCGTCAATCCCGGTACGTTCGCAAAAAATGATTTTTCCTTCAAAGTTTACGTTCCAGCGACCGACACGATCGAAGATTCGGCTATTCCCGACAACCCGGATGTTTCATAACGAAAGTTTAAAGCACAAGGTAACAAAAATAATTAAAATCTACGCGACATACACTTTGTACAATATTTATTTAGACGCGTAATAAAATTTTTTCTCCGCTTCTACAATACTTGGGAAGGCATCGTGAGACCTTCTATTCGTAACTGAAACAATAACATCTCTACAAATTTATTCGATAGTCAATGATTTTGTAAAACCATCACTCATCCTCGCGTGATCAAACCTCAATAAGTTAATAAATTCGTGGAGAATAATGTGTTGCCATCGACTGGCTCGCCGATCCGCGGAGAAATATTGCAGCTCTTGATCATCGTTGACTATTTTCTTTAGAAACGTGTTCGACAAACGCTGCCAACGATGTCTCTTAATAACATCTCAATCGGAGTAGGGTTTTTTTGCAGTCACGGTCTCCCTTCGGTATCACAGCCGTATTCATAGTCGAAAAATGGGCTTTGCGCATTGCTTGAGGAGGCAAATTTAAGACTTGAGATACGACTATGAATACGGCTGTTGATTAAGCTTGCTCTTGGAGCGATCGGGATTTATATTCTACGTATTATACAGGCACTGCTTTCTATTCTTCACAAACGCATTATAAATAGGTACATACCGTTTTAAAAAACAATACACATACGCACGCACACGCCCCTATTCATTTTTGCAACAATACGCGTGTAGATACAAGGGCTTCCAGAGCCTCAGAGTTTCGTTTTAACCTGGAAGCATAAATTAATTCGTTTCTCTCTTTCTACCTTTCTTTCTGATTCACTGGCCGTCGTTACTACCAATTGCAAACGGTGCATTTAAAAAGTTTTAATAAGATGCCATTTTTTCACGAGACTACTCGCACGGAATCGATCTCGCACTGTCCTGCAGTGCAGCTTAGTGTGTGAAGTTTGAAAAAAAAAAGAAAAAAAAAAGCAATTCCGAAAGTCTCGTGAAAATAATCACTCTGTAGAAACTTCAACGTAATTCAATATTGTAGAATGACATCACAGAATATTCCAAAGGAACCTATTAATTTTCATCAGATTCTATATTCGATCACGATATCTGCAGAGCGATGCAAGCTCCATCCTCTTTATCTTTCTATTATGTACCAGTGCTCGACGCTCCCCGTCCGTGTTTTTTTTTCTCTCCCCCTTCTGCATGTATCTTTCAAATATTTACACTTATTTCGGCTGAGGTAACTCGATCGTGCGCTCCAAACGGAAGAGGTAAAATTCGTAGTCGGGTGTGACGGTGTCGAGGGGAAAAACCGATGGGATCAGGTGCTCTTTTTCTGCTGGGCGGATTTTTCGCAGGCAGTCTTACTTTCCCTCTGGTACCTCCGACAGGCCTCGCTCCTCTCCTCCGCGTCAAAATACCAGAGTGTTATCGCGTACCGGGTCTCGTAGGCCGGTTGCACCTCGTGCGGGTTCCGTCGGTCCGACCAGAAGAACAGTATTCGATCGAACAGGGGTGCTATGTCGGCCACTTGGTCCCTTCCTCCCTCCGGAAATATCCTCAAGAGTCCACCATTTTTCTTTTCAAAGTTATAATAATAATCATTATTATTCGTTAATCACAATCGTGCCATTTTTTTTTTCACTGCTCACACTTTTTTTACGTCATTACCTTGATATCCCAATCTTTGTTGAGATAATAAATGGCCGTGATGCAACGCCCATCGCGATTTGGGTTGTCCACGTGCTTGACGTAGTGCGAACCACGTCCGGGATAACAAGCAACCATCGCCTGTAAAATTTCACAGAAGCGTATATTTCAGTATTCCCGATCTGACGGTAGATACGGGACAAGTGTGTAAATACTTGACGGAATGCGTTTACATTGGAGGAACGAGGAAATTCTAAAAATAGAAACTGATGTCTGCGATCGCATCCTCTGAGAAAAAAATAATGAGTGAATGCGAGGAACGCGACGCGGAATATTTTTTTCGCTCTTTCAACCAATACGAAGTCGAAAGTTCTCACATTTATGGGGCTCGATTACTGACGAAATGTTTGAATGTTTGTGCTTTCTGTATTTTTGTAGTCGAGAAAGAATACGCTTTTGTGTTGACGCACTTGACTTTGTCGCGTCATTGACACTCTCCCCTTCCGCGAATTCTTCTATTATAAAATTATACGCGTAGCTGTTGTTACAATCTCGATTCTCAGATAATACGTTCAATAAGGTGACTCGCAACTTATCCACCGGGAAAGAGAAAATAAACATTTTTCCTCTCTATTATTAACGACAATATAGACAATCAACTTTCAAACATACTCATTGTAATGCCCATATTTTCCCAAACAGGACTGTCAATTTAATTCAATTTCTTGGAACAGAGGGAAGTTTTGAGAGATGAAAAAAAATAATAAAACCGAGAAACAAAGTGCGCGAAAAATCGCTATCGTTGGCAATTATAAACAAATCTTTGGTTTGATAAAAATTTACCTTGGTCCTCTCGTTGATTGTATATTCAGCCAATTTACCATTGTTGGGCATTCGGTTGGCTCTGATGATGATGGAATCCACTTTTGATATGAGCATCCCAATGTTTTGGCAATGCTTCTCCTTACCGTCCAGCCACATTATTTGGTCACCCCGTATGGTTTTTAAATCGTTATTACCAGTTCGTTTGGAGACCAACTGTCCATCCTCGAACATACCCGCACTATACATGTCCAGCACTTCATTGAGCACTGCCATGCCTTTTTCATGGCCGAGGAAACTGTCCACCACGCACACACCAAATTCGTTCATGTCTCTTATTACATTTCGGCAAATATCATCAATTATGAGATCCTCCCTGATGTTGCGATTTTCATGAAGGTACGGCGGCGAGCTGTCCTCTTTGCCCTTGACGGAACAATTTGTCCCTCCCGAACGTTTGTCATTATCAAAATGACCAACAAGTCCCGCGCTGTTGATGTTCTCACTCTCACCTTTCAGAATTCCTGAACTGGCAACCGACGGATTGAGAGATTGACCGCTGGAGCCTAGTATGGTATCTTCTGAACTTCCTTCGGAGGTTATCGGCATTGTCCAACTCTTGGAACGACTCGTCTGCGATCCCTGTCTCTTCTCTCCGCTCGCTCTGATCCTGTTATCCGAAGGGAGGCCTGAAAAAGCAAGTTGCATGAAGAATCCAAAAGAACACCGCAAACCCAAATGTTCTGGTGAGAAAGGGATTACGTACCTCTACCTTTTTCGTTCTTTCTCTCAGTTCTGGTATCACCGGACAGTATTTTGTTCTCGGCGGAGGTATTTTCGTGGTTAAGGTTAGGCGAGAGCTTCGAGTTTTCCGGGAGAGCTTTCCCGATCGTCTTCGAGCTTTTCGTAATTTCGGATAAACTAGTTTTTGATTTAACCTCGCTCGGCTTCGCGTCAACGACTCTCGACGAGCAAACAGCCTTGTGCTGCTTCCAATCGACGATCTGATGTTCCTTTGAGCAGTATTTTACGATCTTGCATCTTGAACACCTGAGTAATTTGTCCGTAGCACTGCACACGGCGCAACCACCCTCCGGAACGGGGTTTCTTGGATTTCGCGAACAACCGACGATCGGCGTTGACATGATCCTCCTTTCTCCCTCCCGGTCTTCCATCACTCCTCTGACACTTTTTCTCGCTTATTTACCACGCGGTCACGTCGACATTTCGAGGCTCCTCTCAGTCACATACGCCACTTGCAGCGCGGACCATCCGCATCGCTCTTCTCTCCCGCACTCGTTCGTCGATGCAAACGAGACAAGACGCCTCGCTCGAACGACCAAACACCTTTTTCTCGCACCAGCGAATCTTTCTGAAACCTCTTCTCGTGGAGGATCGACGAAAAAGAGCTCACCAATGTACATAACCTACGTTCATTTTGAGCGAATTCGCGAATTTGCTCGAAAACCAGCTAAATTATTACTACAATATTACGACATACGCTTCGTGCTTATTCAATTTATTTTCTTCCATCAGTCGCTGATCTTTATGCCCAAATGTACAAACTAAAAACTTGAAATTCGTCTTGTTTATTATTATGATAAGGATTTTGTGTTTTGCTTGGAAATAATAAAAATAAACACTGGAATCGTACGCTATCGACCGGTGGCACTACCCCGAGAATCGCTTTTGCCGATAGCGAAACATTTTCTTTCCGTCAGTCAGTAAAAAACGAAGATAAACATAAATATTTTCTTTCGGTATCGCGAGTTTAAGAGCACAGGAAACTAATCAGTAGCAAGATCTAGCTTACGTCAAAATGACTAAAAATTATCTTCGCTCGCCGCTATGAATTTGTGGTAATTAGTTCGGTCGTTATACGAACTTTTTTCATATCGGTTTTTATCGTGCCGATTTTCCCCTTCCATAACCTCAAAAAATGTGAAGTAGAGAATTATCAGTCGAGGACACTGGAGTGTCGCAAGTCTCGCTTCTAAGCTGTCCATCAACGTTGTTCTCTATTGTGCAACTATTCACGAGTCGATCGTAAAATTTTGAGATGGCTCAATGCCCGCCGCTCCTGACACGTCTGGTCGCATCCTCGGTGATGGCGAGCGCGCACGCCGGTAAAATCATTCGCGATGTCCTCAGCAAGGGCGAGCTGAACATCGTGGATAAGGGAAAAGACGATCTGCAGACGGAGGCCGATCGCTCTGCCCAAATTTGCATTGTAGAATCTCTCAGTCGACAATTTCCGAATGTCACGATAATCGGCGAAGAGGGCGTCTCCAAGAGCGACGTCGCCTCGGAATGGATCATCAAGGACATGGATCCGGACATACTGAAGCTCAAACTGCCCAAGCATCTCGAAAATATCGAGGCCAAGGACGTCTGCGTCTGGGTCGATCCACTGGACGGTTCGTTTCTAATTTCGCTCCGAATGCACGTTTCGTTACACGAGTTTTTTTTTTGTTTTTAAAAAACGAGTTTATTTTCGTACATTGTTCTTCAGGTACTTCTGAATATACCCAAGGGCTTGTCGAGCACGTGACGGTTCTCGTGGGAGTCGCGGTCGGGGACCGAGCCGTCGGCGGAGTTATTCATCAGCCGTACTATCGTGACAGGAAGGATTGCATTGTGGGACGAACTCTGTGGGGTATCGAGGGCGTCGGCACCGGAGGTTTCAACGTGACGCCACCCCCGTCAGGAAAGAAAATAATTACGACTACGAGGTACGATAAATTTACGTTGGTAAATTCGAAAGTGATGATTCTAAGGTCTTACGATATCGCTCTTGCAGATCGCACTCGAACAAAACCGTTCAAGCGGCCCTCGACGCTCTGCAACCCGACGAGGTGCTTCGCGTCGGCGGAGCTGGTTACAAGGCAAGTTTTTCGCATCGTTTTTCGCACTGACTCAAGCTGATTCTTGCGTTAAACGAATTTAAAGATATTAAAATTCATAAAAATTCGCATAAACGTTCCTTAGCATCATACGCAAATGTGTGTTAAATTTAAGAATGTTGTGTTCAAAATAATATTAAGTAACATCTCTAAAAGATTGTGTGAAAATTTCTTGTAAAAATTTCTATTTTTTGTACTAAGAGCACGTGTTTGAAGTTGCGATTTTGTATAATAAATGTCTCAGTAACGAGCTTCCTAATCAAAGTGAAATTTTGCGTTAATCTTTGTATGGCGTTAAAGAAGCTTCATCTAATTTTTCAAAAAAATTCATCATTTTTTTGTGCAATCACATAGAGAGTAAACCTGTCATTGGATGACTTTTAATTTCAAATATGTTTTTCGTCAGTTGATCTGCAGCAACTTTTCTTAATAAATTTTTACTCTCAAACGATTTTGTATGAGAGAAAAACGTCAAACTTTTGATTTTTTGCTCTACGAACTCACCACGTGAAAATCGAAATATTTATTGTCGTAAGTCACTATTTTTTTGTAGCTCCCCATGAGAGCTAAAGTTTTTAACACTGAATATCTCGATTACCAAATGATGAAACCTTTTCAAATTTTTCTAGCATTTTAGTACAACGTTGAAAAATGTTCACATGGTTTTTCAAGAAGTTACTTTTAAATAATTTAATCTGATGATTTTGCTATTACTTGAGAAGAAACATTTGAAACTGCCGAGCGCAGGAACCTTTTTAAGGTAGTTGTCTCGTTAGGATTGAGAAAATGCAGGTCTCTTAGGAATTACACGAAAATTTCCATACATACTCGAAATATGAATATTACATGACCATTTTTTAAAAATATTCATCGTTCTAAATTTGAGATATTTATTCGAATAGAATATCACTTATTTAAGTCAAGGCATTAAAAATATCGCATTTTAATTCTTATTTGGTTCTTACGTTTATCGCAGAAAACCACAGAACCACAGATATGTTTAAAATATTCAAGAAAAAATTTAAAAAATGTTGATCTCCTAAATTCGATGATAGCTGTTGAAAGTTTAAATTCTCTTCAAAATAGTACAAAAAGATACAAAAATTAATTGAAATTTTGCAGTACCACCGGTGTTATTTCATGATCAATGTCCTCTTTTTATCAATATTTTTTGAGCTTGACAGTAACGAGACAACTATCTTTAGCACGTTCGAAAATCTCATCTACCGAATCTGAAATTTCTGCAAAATGACTTTGTTTTTAGAAAAAACCGTACGGTTAAACCTTTACCGATTGGAGTATCACATTTTTCAGGTGATACAACTTCTAGAAGGTCGAGCACACGCGTATGTTTTTGCCAGTGCCGGTTGTAAGCGATGGGACACGTGTGCCCCGGAAGCGGTACTGCATGCCGCCGGTGGGAAGTTGACGGATCTCCACGGCGACACGTATTCCTACAACAGGGAAACCCCGCATCCGAATTCTGGAGGAGTTCTTGCCACGGCACCAGGCCAGAGTCACTCCTGGTACACCTCCAGGATTCCTGAGGAAGTGCGGCAGCAAATGCGATAGAAAATTTTTCACTGTGATTCTAAAACCATTCCCGATTACGGGTCGAAATAAATTTTCGACGTTCGATCTAGCTAGAAAACAATAGAAATAGTCAATAAAGAAGAACAGTACGAGTTTCGCACTGTTCGCTCGATATTTTTTAAATCCATTCCAAGATATAATTCTTCTCTGCGGCGTGATCAGAGCTTAGATTTGAGGCCCTCCTTAAGCACGCGTCGAAGTATTTTTCCCGAAGCGGTTTTTGGGATGGAATCGACGAATCTCACACCGCCTCTGAGCCACTTTTGACTAGATACTTGAGCTGTAAGATAATATTTTTTGTAATCGCGACTAGTCCGTGAGTTATACTTTGAGAAACGTTCAATTATTACCATTTACGAATTTTATGAGTTCCTTGGGGGTGATTTTTGACAGTGGCTTTTTCACGATGAAACCTAGCGGCAATTCGCCGGAAATTTCATCCGGGATTCCGACAACCGCGGCATCTATTACTTCCGGATGAGTGAGAAGGATGCTCTCGAGTTCAGCCGGAGGCACTTGATAGCCTTTGTACTTTATCAGTTCTTTCAATCGATCGACGATGTAAAAAAAACCGTCTTCATCGTAGTAGCCGATATCACCGGTGTGCAGCCAGCCATCCTTGTCGATGGTTGCTCTCGTTGAGCCGATATCGCCGCAGTAACCTTTCATTATAAGGTCGCCCTTGAAGCAAAGCTCACCTGTTTGGTACGGGCCTAAAGCTATCTGAGTCGATCCCTCGTCAATCGACACGACTTTACCTGCCAAATTGATTCAGTATAGCCCCATGGTAAAGTTTTCTCATTGAAATCTATAAAGATCGCACACTCTCATTCTTACCTAACGTTTCAGGAGCCAATTTACCAACGCTACCAGGCTTATTCGAATCCAGCGGTGTTTTCAAAACACCGAGCGTCGTTTCGGTCAGTCCGTAGCCTTGTTTTATCACTGGCTTGTTCAATCTCTTATAAACAGCTTCTTTGATATTCTCCGACAATGGGGCTGCTCCACACCTTTTTTTAAATTTCATTCAACAATTTATGGCATAATTTTTCTTCGAGTAAAAATGAAGGTAAAATTTTACACTTACCATATAACGTTTACACTGGAAAGATCGTATCGATCGACCAGAGGACTTTTGGCGAGGAAAACCATGAGGGGCGGAACGAGCATCAAGTTTTGGATTTTGAATTTCTGTATCGTCGTCAAAAAGGATTTCGGCTCAAAGCGCGAGAGAATTACGGACGTGACGCCTAATGCCGTTTGATTGATCATACTGACAAACGCATAGGCATGGAAAAATGGTAACAAATTCAAAGAAATACTCGGTCCACTAGCATGGCTGGCTGCCGATGAAATCAAGTGACAAGTTATGGTCAAAAAATTTTTATCCGTCAGCATAACACCTTTGGGTAAACCGGTCGTTCCGCTCGAGCAGAGAATCGCGAGTATGTGCTCAGCTGTGGAAATCTTGCAAGCTTCGTAAACGTCCGGATTTGATAAACTGGTTTGATCAATCAAATTTTTCATTTCAGGTATACTTTTCGTTCCAGATTTACCAATTGACACGAGCCTTGGTGACCAAGGCAATTTTGGAATAATTTCACTCATTGTTTTTATCACAGTAGGCGCAACAAAAATTACTTTTGGCTCGGATATATTCAAGGCGTGAAGAAATTCTCTTTTCGAATAACCTGGATTAAACGGACAAATTGTCCCTCCCAGGATCATGGTTGCACATATCGGAATGATAAAATTCAAATTGTTTTCCGCACATAAGGCTATTCTGTCGTCTCGTTTTAATCCTTGGTTTCTCAAGTAAACAGCAAGCTTACGACTTGATTCTAGGATCTCCTCGTACGTTATTTTTTCACCAGTCTCACCATCGATCTGCAAAAAGTCTTACAATGAAAATTTCCTCCTCAAAAAGAGAGAGTAACAAATGTTCAAATGGAATTATTACCATAGCAACTCGATCCCCGTAAGCCGATATGCGATCCAGCATGAATTGTCCCATGGACAGATCCGGTGGTAGAGTTATCTCCAATTTTTCGCCTTTTAGTATATTCTTCTCTTCGTCCATTTTTCTCGTATTACCCAGCTTTTCCATGAATCGCAACGCAATGATGAAAATCCCCCTGGCATGTAAACGCTCGTTATCTTTGTCACGTGAACACGTGATAAAATTCTTTCCTATCGTTTTCTTTTTTATTTGTAGATTTAAACCGTCCAAGGAGAGTCGCGATAAGGTATTTTGCTTAAAAGTGACAGCCACGATATCTATTCACTGCGATTTTTTTTTGTACTCGACCAGAATTCTTTGCAAAAATCACGGCGATAACGTTTCGAGGTTGATATGGGAAATTTACCGGGTCGTACCATTATGAAAACAAACAGAATCTGATTATCGTGACGGCCATATTACGTGTACGCAGGGCCGTTCCTATGAACTCTGTTCTGGGCAGTTGGCACCACTCGGAAAATAAATTTTTGACATCTACAGTAATAAATTTACGTTTTCAATTGATTATTTTAATCATTAATAAATAATAAATATGCAAAATTAATATCGTGTCCATCTATATTTTATTCGATATAAAAATGTTCATATAAAATTTTACAATTATAAATAAATAGATGTTGAAAATTGCACAATATGATGCTGAAGAAAAATTTGTAAATGGTGGCCAAAGTTATATTACTCGGAATATACTTATTTAAGAATAAAATACAAGATCCTCGCTCTTATAATCTTTTTTTATATTTTTATTAACTATCCAATAAATGTGAATTTCGAATAATTGAATGTACAGAATGTGTGGTAGAAAAGCTGATTTCTCGTGGACATTAGCTTATTTATTAGCTTTGAAAGTAAAAACATAACTTAAAACTTAATCTTCAATAAGCCTTAGGCTTGGCAGATTTGGTCTTTTTTAATTTTTTAAGACCATTTATGTTTGACTTCAGTAAGCTCCAGTAAGCTTGTTGGAATTTGTTTACATCCTTGGAATGGATCTGAAAAATCAATTACAGAGATTTGTGAGTATATATTCATAAAATATGTTATAAATAAAAGAAAAAAATGAATTTTTTAAAAAAATGTACGCACAACTGTAGATATTTTTTTAGAGCGCAGTGTGGCTCTCACTAAACACATATATTCCGTTGGTTTCGGTAGGGGTGGCCTGCCTTCCCGAGGCACAGGTTTGTTCTGTCCATTGTCTAAAAAAAATCCAGATAAGCTCAAAAAAAATTTATGTCCCATTAAAATACTTGACATTAGGTTACTCACATCTTTTTATAGTGAGCATGACAGATCCGGACAGCCGAGAATTTTCAAATAGCCTCGTGAGTTCTGTTAAGAACTGAAATAATAATTGGCAGATAAGATAATTATGTCGATGCTGAGAGTATGAAAATTTATTCATTTACCGCCTCATTCTCCAGTAAAACCATTCCGACGTCAGCATATGTCCCTCGGGAACACGTCAAAATGTGAACAGGTACTGCGGGAAAGAGGTTATGTTACAAAATCGGGTTTACATAAACAGGAATAAGCATCCTGCGACACCTGTTGATACTTTGTTCAAATAGACATTGACAAGTAGACTCTGAAGTATCGTCAGCTGCTAATGTTTTTGTTAGTTGTCGCCATCTGTAAGATATTTTTTACAGCTCTCACAATGTCCTACGTTATCAGCTGAAAAAATTGTAACTACACAACTACACACACAAATCTACTGTGCAACACGTGGTCGACCCCTTGTTATTTTGATTCCTTTTCAATTGCTATCAAAAAATTGTAATGCTGTTTGTAATTGGACTCGGTCTCGGTGACGCGAGCGATGTCACAGTGAAAGGGCTCGAAATAATAAAAAAATGTCATCGTGTTTATCTTGAATCGTACACATCAATTTTGACAGTCGGAGCAGAAGCTCTGGTAAGTACGCACGCGGGAAAGTGTGCAAAATACGAATGTTTTTGTGACTAATTATTCATTCTCGTTATTCAATTATTTCTCCTTACAATTATCACATTATGATGCTTGAAAAATATTCTACACTCGTTGTTAAATTAATTTCGTATTGCTCATTCTTTTTTTAAAACATTTTAGGAGAAATTTTATGGAAGGCCCGTCATAGTCGCAGATCGCGAATTAGTGGAAAGCGGAGCCGAGGAAATTCTGTCGAATGCGGAGAACGAGGACGTGGGATTTTTAGTAATCGGCGATCCTTTTGGAGCTACGACTCATACCGATCTCGTTCTCAGAGCTCGGGAACGCGAAATAGAAGTTCAAGTAATCCACAACGCTTCGATATTGAATGCAGTTGGCTGCTGCGGCTTGCAACTTTACTCCTTTGGAGAAACCATTTCTATTCCTTACTGGACAGAAACTTGGAAGCCTGACAGTTTCTTTGACAAAATAGTCAGCAACAGGGAGAGAGGACTTCACACGCTCTGTCTTCTCGATATCAAAGTCAAAGAACCGACTCTGGAGAGTCTGTGCAAGAAAAAGAAAGAGTATATGCCCCCAAGGTTCATGAGCGTCACAGAGGCATCGAATCAACTGATTCAGATTGTACAACAAAAGATAATCAATGAAGAAAAAGTTGGTAAGTTTTTAAAAGTGTTATTTCTCTGTACAGGAACCTTTTGAAAATATTTACATTATTTCAAAAATTGAAGATAAATGGACAAAAGTTATTGGCAATCTTTTTCAGGGTTTGTACAAGACAGCCTAGCTGTCGGTTTAGCTCGAGTGGGTTCTGACGATCAGCGAATTTTGGCTTGCAGCCTAGAAGAGATGAGCCACACAGATCTTGGTCCGCCACTCCACTGTCTGGTAATTCCAGCAGAGAATCTTCACCCTCTTGAATATGAATACTTATTGCAGTTTGCCAATGATCCAGAGACTTTTGCAAAATTGACAAAACAACACTGAATCCTGTTATTTGATAAAATTTTTATAATACATTAAAGAAATTGAATAAAACGAAGGGATTGGTCATTGAAAAATATATGTAATTACTAAAATTGATGAAAATTGAAATATAAAAAAAATATAAAAAATATAAAAAAAATATAAAGTCTTTGTGCAAAATGATTAAAAATGAATGTTCGATGACAGATCCTCGACAATGGGAATACTCGTTTCGCGTAAAGGAACATTTAGTTTTCTTAGTGGTCTGAAGAGCAAATTCACGTATGCGTGACCAAACGGTTTTATGTAAAACACGTAAGAGAGGACAGTGCGGGGGTAGAAAGAGAGAGGGTGAACTCGTGATTCCACATCGTAACAGTCAGATGGTCACGGAGGCCGAGAATAATCAATGGAAAGGGAAATCGATCGGGCGTCTCGAGCGAAGGTGAAATTTTACCGGCACGACTTCAGTCCGCTCGGGGAAGTCTCAGGCTGTGCGGCGTACCTGCCAGCGACGTCACTCTTCGAAAAGGAAATAAAAATATAAATATCCGATCAAACGTGGTTCAAAGTTCACTAGACGCTCGCTCAACACTCGGTAACACGTCTGGAAGTTTTCTTCTTTTTTTTTTCTTAATAAAAGATAAATTTCAAGATTATATTCTTGAGTATCTTGTTCGAAAATGTATTTTTTTGTCGTTTTTCATGACTGATAATTATCTTTCTAGAAGTTCGAGACGAGGGATGGCATCGTCGACGATGGAAGAAGCGAAATTGCCCGGTGGCTACCTGGTGACCCCGAGGGTGCCGCAGGGCCTAGCCGCAGCGGTCGAGGGTCTCACGCGAGAGGTAATCCGTCACTCGCCCGAGGATATTTACGTTTTCGCGGCGCACCACTTCGAGAAGTTGCTTCAGCTCCGGGAACGGTGCAACTCGTCGTCTGGTAAGAATCGGGAGAGAGGCGTTGAGGCTCTGGTGGAAATGAGTCGAGCCTTGAGAAAGCGGGAGATCGAGAAAGAAAATTCGAGAGTGAGAAGAGCCGAGCAGGCCGGCTGGTCGCTCAACCAGACGGCGAAAGTGTTGAAGCGTCACAGAAGTATCTTCGGTGACGAGGGTCGAAGGATAACGACGGACGAGGTTTTCCGGATGGCGGAGGGAAAATCACCGGAAAAGGAGAACTCATCGCCGAGGAAGCGCGACGCCCGGAGACGCGAAAAAAGGTCGGACGAGCTCTGGAAAGCCTCGACGAGCAGAGCCGAGAATTCCTGGTCGAACGAGGACGAGCGGGAACGTGGCAAGACGGAGCCCAGAATAATGAGTCGAATGACAAATCTCTCGGGAGGGAGAGTCATGCTCGCCAAGGACATAAAAACGGAGCTCAGGAGAAACCGTATCAGCAGCAAAGAACGAAAAAGCGTGGCGGGGAGGTCCGAGGACAAAAGCGCGTCGGAAAAATCAATGGAGAGTGTAGCGGCGAAAACGGGTGACAGAAATAATGCTTCGAGGAGATCGAACGATAAGCAACGCAAAACGGATGCGGAAGCGGAAGAAAAACGCGCGAGAAGGCATCGCGAGTCCTCGAGGTCGTCCAGGGAACGTCGAAGCGTGGAAAAAACCCGAGACGAGGATTCTACGAGAAAGAAAGAGGAGAGTTACAAAAAAATACGCACTCCGGGAATGGATCGGGTCAAGGATTACGTCGTCGAGAGATTCGCGACTGCGAGGAGTCTCGAGGAGCTCCAGAGCTCTAATTACGTGGAGAAAGTCCAGGAGATAATCGACGAGACCGGCCCGATAATAAAGGACAAAATCGAGCAGCTGAAGAGCGGAGTCGTCGGTAATAAATCGGAGACGAATAATTGGCTGGGAAACGCGAGGAAAAATCGTGAGAGCCAGGAATCGAGAAGAAGGGATTCCGGTGGAAATTCGACGTCGGAGAGCTCGAGAAACGAGGCGTTGCGAGCAAGGTTGAGCGAGACTCAGAATCTCTTGGAAAACGTGTCCTCCGGTCTGGCGAAGAGATCGCGTCGTTCCAAGTCCGCGAGGAGTTTACGACGCTTCGAAAATCCGGAAGCCGGTGATGGAGCTTCCGGAAACTCGTCGTCCGCGAATCCGGAACTCGAGTCGAGGCTCACGAAGACTCGGGACCTGCTGGAGGAGATATCGGCGACTCTGTCCAAGCCCATGAGACGTTCGAGCTCCGCGAAAAATCTTCGCCGAGGACTGGACTCCCCGGAGGAAGCTTCTGGCAGGGACGTGCTCAGGAAGCGTCTGGACGAGACGAGAAAACTGCTGAAAGGAATATCAGCGAGTTTTGGAAAATCCGTGGAAAAATCCTCGAGAAAGGGCTCGCAGGTCGAGCGCGAAGAAACGAGCAGCTCGGAGGAACGGATTCCCTCGAAGACGAGCCTCCCGGCCGTCAAATCATCGTCTGGGAAAAGTTCCTCGACCAACGGTTCGAGAAACGACTCGGAAAATCTCGTCCTTCCGGCAATCTCGCCTGAAGCTCCGAAATCGTCGAAGGTCAAGGAAGACTTGATTCTCCCGATGCTCTCGCCACCGGGAACGGCCTCGACGAACGAGGATTCGAGCAAAATTGTCGACACGAACGACGACGTTCCCCTGGAAGACTTCGGCATTTTGGAAACCCCCGTCGATGATTCCATACCGGAAATCCCCATGGAAAATGTCTCGCGCGACAGCTTGAACGTCTCGCCGGACTTTGACAGTATTCCCCAGAGACCGGATTCTCTTGAGCTCGGGGAAGTCTCTGAGAAGCTTGAGACAAAAGTTCATCCAGAAATGAACGAAAATCTTCAAGATTCTGCCAGTATTGACATGAAAGGAAAGCTACAAGAGCTCGAGGCCGCGGAAAAAAGGATCGAAGAGATTTTGAGCGTGGAAAATGACGGTGAGAGAAAAAAGGAAGAGACCGATATCGAATCGAAAATTGAAAATACTTTGCAGAAAATCGAGAAAACCAATAATGAGAATAAAAGTAATAGTCAAAGAGACAAATTGAATCGCAAAGACGATGAAAATGATGATTCCAGACCCGATAAAGGGAATCCTGAAAAAATCGATCGAGCTTCACCGGAGCCTGAAAGTTATACTTACGTACTCACTGAAGGATCGCCTTACGATATTCCTGACACTGTGACGACTGTTATCATACCTGAGAAAAATTTCGATTCTCTGGAATCAGAGGAATTGCGAATCGAGTTGGAAGACGGCGAGGACGCCAAGTTGTCTCTGATTTCTGTCGATAAAGAAATTAATATGGAAATAATCGACGAGGAGAAACGAGAAATTGTTTCGCAACCGAATGAAACGTTGGAGAAAAAGTTGACGGATTCATTCGGCGAGATTATTCAACCGGATGCACCGTCCGAGCCTTCTTTGGATTTTATTCAGGAAATCGAAGAATCGAGAATGTCGCATCAGGATCTTGGACCCATTCACGAAGAAGTCCTTGAAGAACTGGAAGACCTCGATGAAAAAATCGACACTATCGAGGTTGAAGAAATTTTTGAGGAAAATATAGAAACGGAAGTGAAGGAAGAAATTTTAGAAAAGACGCAAAATAATGTTGAAAATGAAATGGAAATAGAAAGCTCCGAAATAAAGGTTGAAAAAGAAATTTCAACCAAAGCTGATGAAATTAAAGAAAGTGAGGATACTAAAATTGATGTAGAAAAAGACGAAATCAAAGTTGAAGAAGAAATTTCACTCACAGATGAGAAGATTGAAGTTGAGAATAACGTTGAATTGAAATCATTGGACGAAATTAGTATTGAAGATAGAACTTCAGTAACAGATGCAGAAATAAAAATTGAAGAAGAAAATTCAAAGGATGAGAATAAGGGTGAAACGGAGAACGATGAACTTGAAGTTAAAGACAAAATTCCATCGATGTCTCAGGAAACTACGACCGAAGAAGATATTTCATCAAAAGATAAAAAAATTGAGGTTGCTGAAGAAACAATTGAAGAAGAAAAAAAAGATCAAACGACACTCGAAGAAATCAAAACCGAAGAAGAAATTTCTCATGACGAACAAGTTCCAGTCGAGGAGAAAATTTCGCTGAATCTTGAAGAACTGGAATCAGATGAAATGAAAGGATCAAAAAAATCTGAAAGAGAAATTTGCGAAGAAAATATCAAAGAATGCAAGTCAAACGAGCCAGAGATCGAAGAAATAAGAACAACGGATTCGGACGTTTCGCCAAAAGCGACGCGACCGGAAATCGATTCCGAATCCTCGAACGAAGTAAAAGAGAGCAGCGTGGCGGACGAGGGTCTTGAATCGACGAAGAACGAAAATTCTCTGGACGAAGAAGAAGAGATCAGTGTGACGGGAACCGCGGAATCTTCGAACGAAGTTAAGGAAACGACGTTAACGGACGGTCTGAGTTTTTCTCTCGACCCGACGAGACCTTTCGTGCCCGAACTAAATTTGGATTCGTTGCAGGATATCACAATCTCGTCCTTCAAAATGACTGAAGAAGATTATGAGGTTCGCGAACGCGGAGAGAGCGAAAACACAAATTCCATCACTGAGACTCTGAATTCCGACGATAATCATCGGTTTAACGAAAATCTCGAATACGTCGAGGAAATTGAGCTTTTTCCGACGTCTTCGAGCCTCACTGGGGCTGGGAAAGAAATTAAGGATAGCGATAAAGAAACCGTGGATGAAACGATCGTCAGAGAACAGATTGAGGTCAAGGAAGAAATTTGTCAGAAAACGACCGCTTACGTCACTGGGCCTTCCGATTTACAAGAGAGCGATGAAAATATCGAAGAACGATCACTTCAAGAAGAACAAATGACGACACCGACAAGAGACGAAGAAATACCGAAAAAAATTGATGAGGATATTGAAGAAGAAAAAATAGATTCACCGACAGAAACCACAGAGATCGTACCGATAAAAACTGAGGATGAGGAAATCATAAAAACTGAAAATAAAGATGAAACGGAAGAAAAAAAGATGGAGGAAAATCTTGAGATCAAAAAAGAAAAAGAAGAAGACATTGATGACGTCAGCGAAAAAGAAATTCCGGAAGACAGCAAAAAAGAGGAAATTGTTGAAGAAAGATTAAGTCACGAAGACGAGACGGAAAACGATAAGTCGGAAGTCCAGGCAGTCACAAAAGAAGATGAAAAATCAGAAGAATTGATTTTTCATCAATTGATTTTTCAAAAATTGAAATACGATGTTCTTGAAATCAAACAAGAGAGTGAAGAGAAAATTGTAGACTTTAGCGAAAAAGACATTTCGGAAGAAAACAAAAAAGAAGAAATCGTTGAAGAACAAGACAAGGAAGAAAGTTCATCGGAAAGTTACGAAAACCAGACGGAAAAAGATTCTGAAGTAAAATCGGAAGAAAAGGTAGACACGAAAGAAGAGAAAACATCGACAGAGGAAAAATCAGAAAAATTGAAATACGAAGTTCTCGAAATCCAACAAGAGAATGAAGAAATAATTACAGACTCCAGCAACCAAGAAATTTCGAAAGAAAACAAGAAAGAAGAAGAACAAGAAATCGTTGAAGAACTGGATAAGAGTTCCGAAGTAAAATCAGAAGGCAGAGTAGACACAAACGAAGAGGAAAAGTCAGAAGAATTAAAACAAGAGCATCACGAAGACGAAGAAGAAAATGTTGAAAAAATTGATGATCGTGATAAAGAAGAGTTCGCCGAGGTGGAAAAAGAGGCCAAGAGCGTAAAAATGAGCAATGAACTCGATAGAAGTCAATCATCGATCGAAAAATTATCAGAAGATTACGAACAAGAGACGGAGAGAGATTTGGGAATAAAACCGGAAGCTAAGGAAACAATGGAGGAGAAAGAATCGTCGAACACGTTGGAGGAGAGTTTCGTCGAGGAAGAAACACCCCTGGCAGTCTCTAGATCGGCGAGTCAGTGTACGACGAGGCGAGTGAGTTCCGGAAACCTGACGAAACTTCGAGAGGACCCGAGTCTTGGATGGACGATCGAGGGAGACGACGAGCAGAGCGATCCAAACTCCACGAAGGTTAAATTTTCAGAGACCGACGATCAGACGAAAGACAGCAAAGAGTTTCACATTTACGTACCGGAAGTCGATACCAGCGAGCAAAACTCGACGACCGAAAGTAGCACATTCGATTCGGCCGTCACGAAAATCCAAGCAGGTAAAATTTTCATCCCGACCCTATTTTTCTTCATACAAACGCTTTACCTTAATTTTTCAACTACAATAATTTACGAATAAACGAATAAATGATGTAGTCAACGATATACTTACGAAAAGATTAATAAAAGTAAGTCGATCGATAACGAAAATATAAGAAATAAGTGCTATTAGTATTAATTTAATCGTTTGAATATGAATAATAAATATTAATAATGCTGCAGGAGTGCGAGGTTTTCTCACGCGAAGAAAACTACAGCGAGGCCAGCAAAACCGTAGCTCAACGCTGAACAGTATTCCGTCTATTCAGGACAGTGTAGCCGTGAGTAATTTATTCAAATTCGTCAAAAAATATTTTTTATTTGAAAATCGTAGATTGTGCAGCACGCAATTTCGACATTTACTCAAAGGGCGAGAATTTTGAATGGAAGAAGTATCGCGAGACAATCGCGTACTTTTGAAACATGTAAAATCAGAGGCTCGAGCGACACGCACGTAGAATGAAATATCTTTCATCCGGGATCGTCTCGTATTTCCTCTTCTCACCTTACCCCCGAAATTTGAAGCTCCCAAGGCACGAGACCGTCGTGGAAACTTTCACGAAAGATGAAGTCGCGTTTCCTCGATTTTTATCCTCACATTATATCTTGCACGTCTCAATCTCACTTCCAAAAGGGATTTTATTTCGGATTTGCTGTTTTTTAAATCCATTTTTGGGAATGATTTATTTGCAGAAAAATTGCGCGTGGTATAAAAGCTTATTGCTACCTATCGGTCTCGGATTGAAACGCACGTGTGGCCAATTATAAATCGACAGAGAGAGAACGGGAAAGAGCCAAGAAGAAGGGAAGAAAAAATGAACGACTGGCATTCTCTCTGTGGGCTGCTGAGCTTTATTTAAAGATCGAGAAAGAGAGGAAAATGTAAAAGAGAAAGAGTCGTTGTCCGGAGTAGATTCAGCGTCATTACGCCAGTATCGGTGTTCTTGCCCGAGGTTTTATTATAGTCTCCATATCAACTATATGACGGTTCAATGTCGAAAGCGTCGACGAGACGACGACGACGACCCATATTTCGAGCGACAATAGTTTCGAATCGTGACTCTTTTTTATTCTCCATTTATCAATTATACCGATTGAAATCGCGATAGTAGATTTTATCATAAAATGACTGCTACTTATTATATAACTAAACAGATTTTTATTATATTAAGAAGTATATTTAGAACAGGATTTAAATATAATTTATGTTTGGTTCAATAATAATCAATATAGTTGTTACATTTACATAAAGATGAATTGAAGCGATTTAATAAATAATTAACAAATGGTTACATTTTTCATAAGTTATTTCGGAGTACATGCAAATTTGTTGGGCCAATTTAAAAAATGATTCATTAAACGATTTCAGAGTTTTCAAACGTTAAATTCTCAGAGTTTCAACATTCTTTGTTATAGGAAATTCATATTTGCACTTAGTGGAAACAAAAAATGGTATAATATTACTGGTCAAATTTATAAAATTTATAGTTTTGTTAATAAGTCACAAATTTGAAAATATTTCGCGGGATTTTTCATTTTTAATTGTTTAAATAATACCAAGTGTCAAAATAATATTTCCAGTTAATCCTTGAAGATATTGAAAAAAATATAATAATTTTTTGATCAGTCATAAGAGTTTTCGCAACAATTCTCGATCGCTTAGAAATTTTTATTTCTCGAATTTATATTTTCTCGACACGTGCGCTTTTTTGTAACGCACCGCGACGAGCTATCCAGATCGAAAACGATTTTTTTACCCCCAAGACGAAATTTCTCTCTTCTTTTTTGCTCTATCTTTATTCGTCTTCTCCTTCTCTCTCGATCTCGCTCCTTCCAGCGTTCTCTAGTCACGTATCGCAAAACCCAGAATAGATTGATCCTGCCTTCAAAGATACACTTGCCAACTCGTAACTTCGATCCGCTCAAAGCGATTTTTTGAATAATTCGCCTCTTTGATTCTCGAAGAGCGGAAAAAATGCCCAGTCGCAAAAATATATTAACAAAAACATTGCTTCCTTTCTGCGCACACGGTTTTTTATTATCAGAAAATATAAATCGCACGAATAGTCATAAATGATAAATTTTCGAATTATCGAAAAAAAAATAATAATGAAGATTTTTTAATTTAATCAGAATTTAGTTATTAATTTCCGTTCAATGATAAATAAAACTAAATTAAAATTCAGAAAAGTAGATACTTAAAGAAATGAAAAATAAAAGGATTAAATAAATGAAAAGAAAAAAATTGAAATAATAAATAATACAATCTAGAATCGACGTAGGAAGACGAAAAGTACGCAGAGAAGAGAGTTATTTTTCGATGGCTCGTTAAGAATTTACGGCTCGTCAACTATTGCCTACAGCTCGCGAATATTATTGGGTAAACGCGAAATTATATAAAGTGTGTACAAAGGCCTCGGGCCAAGTTCGAAATTTCGATACTTTTTACAATGATGAGTTAGTGAAAAGTTGGCCACCAATCTGTGTTTTCTTTTTTTTTATTTTTTATTTATAATTGTTAAAATTTATTTATTTTTTTTTCATAATTTACGAGAAATTCGCGATCGAGCGTGTCTCATAACTTCATTGGCCAATAAACATTTTTTTGACACCTCGGATCCGGTGGGGAAGGAATTTTGAGCATTCGTTGATTTCGTCGTAATTCCATTCACTGATTCCCGGTGACGAGGGTTAGCTCGATCATTACGAAACCAGCTGGGAGTAAGTTCGAGGAAAGCGCGGGCTCTCGGCGGTTTCACGTTTTGTGCCCGAAGCCGCTGTCACGGCGTCGAGACGAATTGATGGTCAAAGCCTTGGCAGAGCGACCGCCAATCCGCTGTTCGGCTGCTCTCTTCTCTGCATCTCGAAATAATTGCTTCTCGAATCTCAAGGTCCACATTAGAGACTGTCATCCGGTACTCACCCACTCTCTAATCCTACGATGCATTTCTACGAAAAAGATCACGTCTTCAACCACAAAGAAACGTAATCAGTAAAGTGCAAAAAATTGCCATGTAGCAAAATTTTCAACACATCACAGGAAAATGTCAATTGTCAAAATCATATTTTTCTTATCAACTAAAGAGAATTATTATTATACGAAACAAATCAATGAAACGCTACATAACTTTCACATTAAAATGAAGAAAATGAAAAAGGTTGCTGGCGAAAGAGATTAATTTTCTAAATTAATAATTTATTTTTCAAATTAAATTAAAGAGCAATATTGATTATTGGAATAAAAATCAACGAGACACGCCGTGTACTGTCAAAGTAGAAAATTCGAGAATAAAAAATCGAGGGAAACGTAAAAAAAGAATAAAGAAAAATGACGTTTAGATGGAGAGGAATCACGGTGAACGCAACTCGAGCGAAAACGGGCGAAGATGATGTTGGCTCGTGCATCATAATTCGTTCGATAACGGAGGGTCCTCGGAAGCTCGGCCACCAGAAATAACATCGAGCTGTCCGACAGTGAATAATCGTAAAACGATTGCAAGATTTACAATTGTAAGATCGCCGAGTAGGGAACGCCGTCGAATTCGTGGCTAGCATTTTTTTTTCTTTCTCCCACGCAACTTGAAAAAAAAAAATTGACATCGTCCTTGACGTTGACGCATCTTCAAAGAAAATTTTTACTCCGTTTCGTTTACTAAATAATAATAACTGTAATAACTTTAACGGTAGAAAGAAACGATCGAGACACGTGTGCGCGAAAAGCCGCTCAAAACTATTACGCGAAGAGATGAGAGATAAAACGAGACGCATCCCGCGAGCACGACGTTATCGTCGCGATTTAACGATTACCAGAAATAGGACGAATATCGCGAGCTATTCCCGTCACGATATTTGTACATCGGGGGAAAAAAAATTATCGGTGTAGCTTGATTTTACTTAGCCTGAATAAATAATTTAGCTCGTTATACATGTATGGCGCTCTATACATATTTTGGTAAATGATATTTGTTTCGTACTCGTTGAATAGATTATCAGGTCACGAACGAATTTTTTTTTTCGTATTCATGCTAGGTAAATGTTTTCCAACAGTTAAACATGTAAGGGTTTTTCCACTCGATCATTTTTATCTAAGAATAAAAATTGAAACATTTAATTTAACGTAAAAAAATTAAAGTAATATAAAAAGTACTGTTTAACTTTTTTGATGCGTTTACCTTGTATCTAATTTTTTCGAATTAAGTAAATAATAACACTAAAAATTGGTAATAGCAGAGAAAATATACATAAGATTAAAAAGTAAACTCGAAAAATTAAACTCAAAACTAAGCAAACAAGCATTACATTTGAGTGCATATACGTACCAGTCATTTTTTCGTACATGGAATTTTTTTCGGAGAGAAGAAAAATACTTCTGACATGAAAAAAATAATTACAAATGATCCATAATTCAAAATGAAAAACTTAAAAGAGAAAATCCAGCAAAAATAATACTTCTTGTCAAAAAGTTTAATAGAAAAATTAAAAGCTTTTTTTAGAACATTCATTTCTCGTGATTGAAAAACTGCAAAAAATAAACGAATGAAAACAGAGAACGCAAAGGAACAAAATAAAATTTGTCGGCACGTCCGGAAAAAAGCGTTGGAGCGTTTTAAGGAAATGTGAAGAGGCAAAGTTTAGCACTCGAGCACCAGATTTTGTGGAACGTTGATAAGTTTACGTCTCGACGATGGTCGAGGCGTAGCGTATCTCGGGGATCACTTATCGTATATTCCGCTCTTTTTCGGAGCAACTCGTTAAAATCCACTCGTCGGCTTCTTTTCAGCCGGCATTTGATCACGTTTGAAAAATTTCTCGTTGCGCAGATCGAGCCGGAGGAGATCGAGAAGCCGGCATTGGGGGAAACGGGAGTCCCGAGCGAAGGCCGCGAGTGCAGAGCGAGAAAGCGCCTGAGGCGCGAGGACGCGGTTCAGAGAACGACTTTTTCCCTGGAAAAGTCTTTCGCCGAGAACGGGCTTCAGCACACCGGTGAATTTCACGACTGCGTTCCCCTACCGATTCACGAGATCGCGATCGAGAAGAAAACGACCGGATCCCGCCATTTTGGGGAACAAAATGAGAGCGAGGATTCGCGGGTAACGAGTCCGCCGGAAGCGACGTCGGGAATCGTCGACGGTGAGGAATCGAAAAAAATGCTTTTTGGCCGATCAACGACGCCATTACTACAATTCGTCAGGCCGAAGGTTAGCCAGCTAGTGGACTTGGTCGTCCTCGCGAAAGAGGAAGCGGCCCTGCAGGCCGGATATCTGAATTTCATAACGAGCGTCGAGGACGCGGAAACCGTGCTTCCGGAGACTCCGAAGAATTTCCGCGAGGACGACGCGAACTCGAACGAGAGCTTGCGGGAACCGCTCGCCCTCTCCGGGCCGCCGCTCGGCATCGTCATCGAGGAGATCACCAGCTCCGATCCCCAAAATTTCGTTGGCGCCGAGGACGTGGTTCAGGAAAAAGTCGAGGACTCGTCGATTCCTGTCGAGTCAACAAACGACTCCGAAGCCGATAAAAATGTCTCCCAACCACCGTTATCTGAAGAGAATACAAAAAATTCTGAAGGAAGAGAGACCGAAAATTCCGAGATCGAAACAGGTAACTCCGATTCTAAGGAAATAAATTCGAGTCGTTCGGAATGTGGAGAGACCGGAAGTCCCAAAACGGAAGTCGGAAAAGAAGAGACTCGGAAGAATATATCGGCGTCCCAGGAGCTAAATTTTTCCCTGGAGAAAGATTTCCTCGGTCCTGAAACTTCGGTGGACTCGATGGAGTGTCCGATCTCGGAAGCAGAAGAGAAATCGTCTTTGGAGGCGTCCAGGCGAGACGGAGCGATCGGGCCGATTCCTTCACCGGAAACGGAACCTCAGCTTCTTCCGGAAACAACGGAAAGCGAAACGAGGAGAGACGAATCGATCGGTTCGAACGTGGACGACGCGTCTTCCAAGTTTTCCCTCTCGACGAAGGTCGAGGACATTCTCGGCCAGGGCTCGGAGGACAGCGTCGAGCTCCCTGACAGAAAGCCGATTATCGAGGTCACTCTCAAACCCGGAAACATATTGACCAGCCTATCGCAGGAAAGCCAACTCGAGAGAATCGAGTCCCCGATCACCATGATGCAAATCGCTCCGGGGTTGTCGGACTCGCTGAGACGAGAATCGTCGGAAATCAACGACGACGACGACGAGAGCGAAAATAAATCCAAAGAAAAAACTTCATCGAAAGCGGAAGAGCGAAACGCTTGAAAGAGACAATCGTAACTTTTCAAGACTCGAGAAAAACCTTTTTCATAAAACCTGCATTGAAAATGCGAGTTTCAACGCCTGTTGAGCGAACTGAAATTGGTTAAATACAGACTAATGTGACTGTTGCCGGACAGAACATGATCAATTTTTCTGCCAGAGTATCTTTTGTTTATTTCAAACCTTTATTTATTTTCGCTATTAGTCTGGTATTGCCTAATTTCGGTTGGTTCAACAGGCATAGAAACTAGCATTTTTAATACAGATTATAAGAAAAATATAGTGTGTGACGCGAGATGAAACACGATTTCATCCCTGGTCACACAATATACTATTGTAGTATAAAAGAAAATCAATTATTACTTCGAAATTAAAAAAATGTTTTATTTATTGAAGCCTCTGGTGTTTGCTCCTCTTATTTACATTTCGTGTTTATAACGCATTTTCATATATTATTCTGATCAAAAATTTTGAAGTAGAAATTCTGCAAAATTCACTTTTTTTCGAGATTCACAGCGAAAAGTGAACTACGAAATTCAGAACTGAATAAAAAAATGAGCAATGATAAATGGCATTCAGGAATTACTAGATATTTTTTATCAAGGGCTTAAATTTATACAGGCATCTTTTTTTTTATTATTCTACAGATTAAGCGTGGTCCGCGAAAAAAATACAATAGAGTTGCTTTTTTTGGACCAGTCTGGTGTATATCTGGTCGCGTTTGTCTCATGTTTTTCCGTGTCTTCTCGCGTTTACGCATTCTCTCGGGAACAAATATATTTCTGCGCTTCCGGTAGCCCATTTCTCGGTATAGGAAACGTAATTGTTGACGTCACGGTTGGACATCCAACCGGTGGGGATCTCCGGGCGGACGTGCGCGAAAAATTTGGCATGCCCCAGCCGGGAATGTGCCTCGCTACTTTCTCAGACTCGGCACTGACATTTTGAGGAAGAGAGGGAGAGAGAGAGATAGAGAGACGGGAAAAAAGAGAAACTGTCATCGCTCTATTAAAAGATCGCACTGAAACGGGACGTCGGAAACGAAAATGTCGCTCTCGAGGCTGAGAAACACGTTCTAGACAAAAGAAAATCGAATCCTCGAAGTTTTATAATCGCAGATTGCAGTGGTGTCAAATAGAGTGAAAATTCTTTTCGAAATTTGAAAATATTTCGTCTCAACGATGATAGACCTTTTTTCTATATTTTTTTTTTGTTTTTGTTTAACAGAACGAAAGAAAAATGACATTGACGTAACGCGAGTTTTCAGCTAATGAGATTATCTTGCCAAAAAATCGAAGATCATCTCGGGCATGGATTAGCATCGTCTAAATTAGGACACGGAATTTCTCCGAGATGCATATTTTTCGCTGAATTTTGGCAACCCGTCGAATCGGCACGCAACTGATTATCGGCGATCCTCTTATCCAATCATTTTTCCAGAATCGCGAATTTTGGGACGAGAAAGAATCTTCTAAAAATATATTTCAACCATCTGGAAAAGAAAAAAAAAAGATTTTATCTTTGAATTTCATTTTTTATTCGAATTTGAAGCGTGCGAACCTGCAATCGTCACGGATTTTTTATTTTTGGTTTCCGGAGAGTCGGGACGGCTGTGAAAAGCGAGGAAGGAACGAGCCGGTTTGCTTTTCTCTTACAGCGGTCGAAAACACACACGGCGAAGGCTCGCTGTCATCTCAGCTTACCGACTTTTTTCGGCTCTCTTTCTCTCTCGGACGTTTTCGTTCTCCTGCCTTTTAGGCGGAGCTGCCAATTGAGGAGACGATCTACTAATGATCGTCGAAGTGGTATAAAAATGAAAGAAGTGAAGAAAAAATAAGAATGCAATGAGGAAACAAAAGAGTTGAAAAACACCATAAAAGGAATATTTTTCATTTATCAGAATATAAATATTAATATTTAAAATGTGAACGTTAAAAAAAAGCTCTGTCTTTTATACATGTGTTTTACTATAATGATTGTTGAAGGGCTATAAAAAAGAAAGAGGAGAAAAAAAGAAGAGTACAACGATATAATGAAAATATTTTTCATTTTGAAAGGTATACATAGACAATAAGTTTTTAAAATGTGAACGACGTATAAATGAGCGCTTTCGTTTATATAGACAATTTTTTAATGATTGTTAATGAGGCATAAATCGGATGTAAAAGGAAAAGAAAAGACGAACAATGGGAAAAAAGTATAATAACTTTGAATACAATATTTAAAGAGAGAAAAAAATGTTTAAAAAATTTTTTGAAGATGACAATAACACTTTTTAATACTTGTGGATTAAATAATTATTCAGTATTTATATAATATATTATACAATATTTAAATATATAGTACTGAATTGATTATTTAGTATCGGAAAACTATTTTAATTGAAAAAATTGATTTTTTAAATAAATGACAACAATTTGGAGGGTTTTTTTAGGATGATAGAAAAAAAAGACTGAAATAAGTAGTAAAAGTGAGGGAGAGAAGACGAAGAATGCCGATCGGGCGAAGAATGCGCGCGGACAGTTCTCAAGAACGGACCTTGGTACGTATTTTGGTAGAATTTCGGTATATCCCGGTCGTCTGACTCGTCTGAGGTGCCTCGTCGTATGAATGACGAGATGGTTATGCGCGATTCGGGAGTTCTCTCGTTTCTCCCTTTTCCCCGTTCGCTCTCAACCTTGGCTTGACGTCACGATCTGTGGCTTTTACTACGCTACATAACAATAAACACAAGCTAACTGAAGATGCACGCGCGTTCACGTATTTTCGCCTCGGTGGACTCGAGTCAATAAGCCGACGTTCTTATGCGTCACGGATCTCGGAATAATTATTAGGCGACTCCTATTCCAGATTTTCCTTCTTATCTAACTCTCTGCTCATCTCTTCAAGAAATATCATCGTGAATAGAAGAATAAGAAAGAGACCATTGACCGATTATATTCTCGACAGTGCCTTAGTGGAAAAAATCGACATTTTCAATAAGCTTTTTAAATACATTTCTATAGATATTATTTATGAAAATCGAAAAAATTTATAATATTTTATCGATCAGTCTAGTGCTTGTTATTTTTCGAAATAAATACAATTGAGAATATTTTTTAAAAATTATTCAAAGGTCCTATTTATCATTTTCTGAATATTTAAGGAGCAAAAAATGAAAATTCCATTCAACATCATTATTAACAAAAATATCATTTTTTTTGGTTGCAACAATTTTTTTATTTTCCACGCAACATTGTCGTCATTCTAAATCGAGAAAGCGTTTTTCTTTCCTCGGATTGCGTAACTCCCATACAATTAAGATACGTCACGTTAATATAGTTGTCGAGAGGCGAGCTGAGCGTAATTCGGTTTTTTTTCTTTTGACAAAATCGATCGATACCGAGCGTCATCCGGTGACGGAAGAATGAAAACATTTTTACAGTGAGAAGATAATTTGGATCGTGTTCGTCGTTGTTAGCCGGTGCTCGCGTTGTGCTAGAATCATTGAGGCGTTCAATTACGTCTGACAATTGCGATAAACGTTGTATAACACTTTTTTGCGTACAATCAATTTTTTTCCATTTATTGCATGTGAAAGTTCATCAACAATTATCCGCGTAAGAATTATGTGATACTTAAAAGCTAATTAAAAATAAATATATTTATATTTAAGAATAAATCGCATAGAAAATTGCACCCTTAAAAGTATAGCAAATTCGAATATTGATGAATTGTGTACTTCAACGTAAAATTCTTATGTTTTAATAATACAACATTATATCAATAAGCAGTTCCATGCAAATATTTCTCTCGGGTATTACTTATTTTTTTCAGAAAAATGCATTTTAATAGGCCATTATATGAAAACTTTCGACTGGGAAAACGATCAATTTCAATCTTGAGTTATATGGTCTATAAATTTGATGAATAATATGGATTTGAAATTATTATATATTTTATAAAAAATATTTAATGATAAGCATCAAGAAAAAATAATTGTTTTTAATAAACAAAAATTGGAAAACGGAGTTACAAATGTTTATCTCATAAGGCACGCAAGATATTTATCAATAAAAATGTCAATTATCAGTTAAAATGATCAATAAATCAATAAACCAAAAATTATCGATATAATATCAAAAACAAAATTAAAAAACTACCCCGCGTGATTAAAAAAAAACAAAGAAAGATTATGTTGCCCTTGAGTAAATGAAAAAGAAAATAAAATGAAAATTGGACGAAAACACACGTGTGATACAAGATTCAGATAAAATTGCGTAAGGTAGAATAAAATATAAAGAGTAAAGATCTCTTTCTCGCAAATCCGAGGAGAGTGCTCGAGAACGGCTCCTGATGCCGAGACTCGAATGCTCGCCGCGTTGAATCACGATGAGTCGCGCGAGTACGATTAACCGCCACCGTGTAAATCGGAACACGTGCAACGCACTCCTGAAACGTCAATGCGTGACGTCACGGCGTCATCGTCGTTGCGTCACAAACGAGTATGCCGAGGGGGCCTTCGGAATATCTCTCGTCAACGAGGCTATTTGCACTCGCTTCTTTTTTACTCCTCTCATCGTCCGCTATTTGTGATATTAGCGTATCAATATTTGTCTCAATTTATAGAACGGTACTTGCATGCACGCAAGTCTAATATACGATGATGACGTCGAGAATATAAATTTTCTTAGAAAAATAATATACCGGTAATAATAATCATTTTTACTATCATAATAATGATATCATGGAATAATAAAAATAATGAAAGTGTAAGTAATTAGGCATAACTATAATAATAACTAATGAAAATTTAAATAATAATAATAATATTTATATTATAATGACGATGATATCGATGATGATAATAAAAGTGTAACAAATTTGTCTATAATGTTGGTTAAAGGTGCATTGGTATGATTTGCAAAATGGTAAAAAGTGGTTTTGTTGTCTCGTAATCTATATGAATAACTGTTGTATCAAATTTAAATTTAGATTCACTATATGTAACCACTTAAGAGTTATCAGAAAAATTTAATCATTGGAATTTTAACGTAGCTCCTTAAGACAAAACAATATACTTATTTTGACTATTAATAAAAAAAAGCGTCCATCATTTTTAATGGTTGATTTATAATTTTGATAATAACGTTACAAAATTTTTTAATTTTTTAATTTTCATGAATTTTTCATGAAAAACGTACTTTTGTCAGGGACTATCTTTTAAATACCTCTTTAAAAAGCGAGGGAACGTTTTCAACGCGATTGGACATTGTTGATTAGAGTTCTGGCACCATGCGTTAATTAGGCTCGTTGACAGAACTATTTCATTCAGAGTTGACAACAACAAGACGTAAAATTAGCAGAATTTTCGGATTGTCCGCCAGTCACGATTGACCGATGATCAACGATCGACGACGAGTCGAACGAGTTTGTGTTCAAAGTGTTGGATGCGAGTTCTAGAAGCGAGAGATCTCAATCGTCCGATCACTCGGGGATCGATTATTCTCTTTCCGTTTGCTAATTAAGCGATACGCTTCGAGGAGGCAATAAATCTGGTCAATTATTGGCCTCTTTTCCCCATTGCTCATCCATCTGTATATTGTTTGAGAAACAGAGAATGGAGTCATCGATTAATTGTTCCTGACGTCAATTAACGAAACAAAAACCCGGAATTGACGTTCACTGGCACAAACTTGTCCGTTATTAGCTAAATATAGCCCGCGTGACGCGAAAAATACATTCAATCCTTTCATTCATTCAAATTCATTGACGTTACTTTTTCGTATCAACGTATTTCCTCGATTGAAAAAAATGTGAATAAAATTAATAATAATGTAATTGTTATTTAAAACTTGTAAATGTATTATAAGAAAAAAATACATTATTGATTCTGAACAAATGGACAGTTCTAAATAATATACAAAATAATTTAGTCAGATCATTATATATGAATTATTATTCAAAAAAAGTATAAAAACAAATTAATACAAAAATGCATTACATATAGAATAATTGTATGCTTTGGGAATGAAAAAGGAAGGAGGGACGTTTAGGTCAAATTCATCGACGTAACTATGC
The DNA here is from genome assembly GCA_030522545.1 of Cremastinae sp. A BG-2022a. NCBI lineage: Eukaryota > Metazoa > Arthropoda > Insecta > Hymenoptera > Ichneumonidae > Cremastinae sp. A BG-2022a. The sequence continues at coordinate 12,502 of JAPYYW010000283.1, read as the reverse complement.
TACCAGCATATTCTCTCAATTGAAAAAAAAAATACATAAAATATTAATAAAGTTAAGAATAACATGATTTTTCTAAAACTTGTAAGTGCAGTATAAATAAATAATACCTTATTCTTATTCAATATAATAACATATTTATAATAATTTTACACAATTAGTTTTTCGTAAATGATTTTGTAAAAAGAAATAAATAAAAATTTACAACGTAGAGTAATTTGATGCTTAAAAAAAATGGAAAAGGAAGGAGGGACGCGTAGGTCGGGTGAGCCGGTAATAATTTGTCCGACGATCCACAATCATCGAATAATCTCGTAATGGAGCACTGACGTCAGAATTCAACGACAATAAAGGTTGAAAAGTTTGGGCAATCCCTAACGAGGATTGATGAAGCGCGAGAAACCCCGTTATTTTTTTCATCAGACGATCAAAACGGCCCCAGTGACGATGAAATTGCGCGAGGGGTGATGATTCGCGTCCGCGAAAACTTAATAGTGACCGGATTTTATTATTAGCCCGTTAATGACGCGACGAGCGCGCTGGACAAAGCTATGAGGGATGAGGGCACGCGCCTTCTGCGCTTCAATTTATCATTTTTCACACTTTATTGTTTTCTTCCAATCGCGCAATAAATTCCCTCGCTCTTCAATGAGTCGATGGCGAAAAAATGTGCATTTTCCTCTCTTTTTTTTTCTTTCGCACAATTATTATTTTTCAACGAAATGCGCGACAAAGAATTGAAGAGCGTGAGAAAGAATTCTCGTGCGATGATCAGAGCGACGAGCGTGCGACGCGACGATGTCAATGAACAAAAACAAAACGTCATTTGCGGCATGGGGAGAAGAAAAATAATTGTGTGCACACCAATTCGAACCCATCGAGTCGATGAATTTATTTTCTCGACTTACTTGAGATCGTAAATCATTCAATTGTATATAATCTCATATATTGACAACCAACGATTGACGAATCTCACATGTTTACCAAAATACAATTGAAAATTTTACTTATTTTTAACAATTTATTATGCAATTTTAAACTCATTTAATATTTTCTATGCGTGCAACTTGCTCCGCAGCCATGAACGTAATTGGTACAATTATAATTGAAAAAAATAGGAATTGTATGCATCATTAAACACACGTTATTATGTCGCGGTCAATTGAACACTTTTAAGGTCTGGCGTCTCGTCGAGCGAGTCGTCACGCCGCGTATATCGAATGTAACGAGTGTCCGCAATAAATTTGCTAATTGTGCCTCATCGTGTTCGATACTGGAATTATATAAATTGGGCCGTATTCGAAGCATTGACGTTTATCGGCAGGAAATATATTGACGAATGTTATCGACGGTTCTCGAGAGACGAGAATTGAAGGGAAAAAATCTCGGAGTGAGAATTACAGCGCATTGAAAAAGAATTTATTTATGATCAATATTACTGGTACTCCAGTAATTACTATATTTATAGACATAAAAAATCGAAATGAAGAAATATGGGCTGAATACAAACGATGAGTTAAAAAAATATTGAGGATTTAGAGTTTACGTAATATATTATTTAAATATTTCGTAGCTCTCATTATTAAAAAAAAATTTTTTTGACACATCCTTGATATAGAAGTTTATTGATGACAAACTGCGAAGATAAAAGAAATATCGAGAAAAAAAAATTTTGAATGATTTATTAATAGGAAATATTGGTTGTATAATACAATTAAACTTTTTTTATTAAAAAAGAAAAAATATAAAGGAATATAGTAAACTATAAAAAATGTATATAATTATGTTGTTATACATATAGGTATTGGAATTATAATTCGTATAGCAATTTCCAAATATTGTTTCATGAAAAAAAAACGATACAAAATAATACCAACCCCAAAATATGGATAAAAATCAACAGATTGATGAAAAATATTGGCGACTGTTATGAAAGTTTGTTATGAAACGCAAATCTGAAAAGAAGAGATTTTGAAATGAAACAAAAAACATAAAACGAAAGAATAACAGAAAAAAGATTCATTGACAAAGAATCTTGAGTGTGTGCAATATTTTATTGAGTTTTATTGATAGTGACAGAAAAATTGGAAACTAATCAAGGGGTGAGAGAAAAAAAGTTCAATAAAAAAACGATAAAATGTCATTGGGAAATCAGTGTCGGACAAAGAGTGATCTCGAATAAGCGGGAATAATCGCTCTCGGTTTCTCTAAGAGCGATGGCGCAGGCGCGTCGATAGAACCGCGGGGAGTTCGTGACGAGAGCTCCGGAGAGAAAAGCAGCGGGCGCGCTCCTCTTCGAATCAGTCTCGTTGAAAGCGCGATAAAAGTTGAATCTCCGGCGTCGCGAGTCTTCACCGATACGAGCAAGAGTGAAAAGAATAAAGAGAAAGAAGGAACGTTCGAAAAACTGTCGATCGATGAATAAAGTGAAGAAAGCAATATTTAACCCGTGCGTAATCCCGCGTCAAATATAATATAATCGATCGAGAGCGAAAAAAGTAACCAGGGAATATCGAAGTCTCTCGCTTCGAAAAACGGCCAGGCATTCTTCTATGTCGGAAAATTCGATCGAGGACGAGATGAAGGCAAATTCGGCAGCGACGAAGATTCAGGCGGGTTTCCGGGGTTACCGGGTGCGAAAACAGCTCAAGGACAAGCCGCTGCGCGAGATATCCTCAAACGAAATCACGAGCGACTCCGATTGCCAGGAAACGAGGAGAACCTCTCTCGAGGAAAAATCAGCGACGAAGATCCAGGCTGGGATTCGCGGATTTCTCGTCCGCAAGCGACAACAGGTAGCCCAGGCGGCCGCCACGAGAATCCAGGCTGGCTTTCGCGGCTTCAGGACGAGGAAAGCTCTCAAGCAGAAGGGCCAATGATGAGATCGACCAATCCTTTCGCAAACTCTCACGCATCTTCGCCTCGTCCACGAATCTTCGCCGTTTTGATTTCTTCTTCTTCAAGACTCCATCATCGATAATCCTCTCGATCGAGGCACCAAAACTCATCATTTTCAAACGTTCAATCGCGAAACAATAATAGTGTCGATACCACAGGGCTAGGATCATATTCGAAAGACTTTTTTATCGAGATAAATATTGATAATGCGCGATCGATAATTGTAGCTTGTAAGAGACCATCCGATCGTTCGATCTTTTGGATCGAGCCCGCTCGACGAAGGGAATTGTGAAACGTTAGGGATCAAGGATCAAATGTCCTCGCAAAATATCGCCGTAATTCGTGAATCATCCAGACACTGAACGCTAAAAATAATAAGAAACACTTTGGGAAAATACAATTTTTGATGTGCCAGGTCAACATGTTCGAATTGATTTTTAGTGAACGCGATCGAAATCTTCCTCTCTAACTTTCGACAGTTCTCGCAGTAGTCGATGATCAGCGGCGGATTTAAATCCTTCTGAGCGAAGATCATTATTGAAAAACGAAAAAAAAAACACGTAAGTCTTTCATATTACACGTAAATAAAAAATAATTTTTCAATTTTAAAAATAATTTTTTAATTTACTAATTAGTTATTATAATTATAATATTATATATATACAAGTATAATTATATTATACTGGAAAATAAAAATTTTCATGTTTCAATGTTGTTTATGAAAGTTTCAAAAGGAATAAGTTAATTTGACGAATCTGAAAAATGATATACACACTCGATCTCTTGTTTACACCTCGAGATTTTTTTCTTCGCCGCAAAGAAGCATTGAATATCTGACTGAGAGTCGATAGGACGCGTCGTAAACTTTTTCAAGCTCGAGATGAATTATTTTTCTACGTTTATCTCGCGACGGGAAATCGCGTTTTCATTAAACGACGTCCCACAGTGTTTTGTTAATCGTAACAGTCTTCTCGCTCTCGTCTTCTCATTCTTATATATCGCCAATGAATTCCATTACGCTGACTGACGTTTTGGTGTCAATGTATATTTTTGAAAAGCGCTGGAATCGCGCTTCCAAAGACCTTGTCACTATTAAAACTAAAATAACTTTAACTTCAAATCTGTTCCGAGTTTGAATCGTCCAATCGATTTTTCTTTCAACGCTCTAAACTCGTTTCATTTTAAAAAGACCTTTGTATCGTCATTTATAAATGTTTTCATAAATTTTCATAAATTATTAAATATTTCAAATAAATATAAATATTCAAATCAGTATAAAAATTAAAGTTAATTCTATAAAAGAAATTGATATGTATAAAAAATGTATTTTTATGTATGAAAAATTAATTTTCTTTCAGTGTCATTGGCCAGAATTCGGATGGAACGTCATGCTGGTAAATTCGTCTAGAATTCATTCATGTTGACCAACGCTTCATCGATTGGTGATTGACGCAAATGAGCATGAACAAAAATAAACGAGAATATCACGAGTCAACGTTGATAATTCTTTTTTTGTATTTTCTCACATTTCGAGTAAAATCTTATAAGTGTGAAATTCATCAAATCTTACATTCGTTCGATGACTGAAAAATCATTTCATGAATTACTTTATAATTTCATCTTCGCTTCGGCATTTAATTTCACGATGTTATGAAATAATTATTTCGTACCGATACACTTTTGTATATAAATGTATGTAAAGATAATATAGCGAAATAAAATTTAACGTTTTAATTGTTAATTCTGAAAAAAATTTGTTATTTATCTGTGAATATTAATAAAAATATATCTGAACACTGAAATACCAGCAGTTAATAAATTATCGGCCAAAAAGCAATGTGTCGATAAAATAAAAAATTATCTTATCCGTAGCAGTTTTTGAATTCAAAAATATTCCGTAAAGTTGAATGCACCCTCCGTTTATTCAAGAGTATGGAAATTTTGAGATTGAGAAATAACTGGTTCTCGACCAGTTAATCTTAAGAAAAATTATTTTTAAAAAACCTTAATTTTTTAATAAGAAACTTTAAGTAAGAAAAGAAAATCACTAGATTATGTTGTCATTTTTTATAAAATTTCTTGTAAAATTCTGGGAAAAGATCAAAGACATAGTTAAAGCAATAAATTTATTTTTAATTATTAAAACCAAAGCTAACAGGATATAGCGAAAATTATCAGTTTTGTTTAATTTTCCCTCATTGTATATTCTCATATTTAATTGAACAATAAGGAAAATGGAGCGGGATAAGAGCCAATGGGATAAAAAATTCTATCGACGATTTGATAAAAAAAGAATATCTGATTCATTTTATAAAAAGAAAAACACCCTACATAAACTGAATATAATGGATTAAAAAAAATATTTTTAAAACAGTTTGGGAATGTGGAAACAGAAATAAATTCAGTGTAAATATGATATCATCGTATAATTTATTATTATTAAATCCTCGATAGGAGCATGAAAGCTTAAAATACAGAGAATGAAAAAATATGGGAAGATTTGAAACAAATAAGTCATCGGAAGAGTACGCAAGACGATGAAACAAATTGGCACAAATAAATCTAACCAGCTGCTCGCCTCTTTCATAATTGTCTTATGATTCGAAAATTGATAAAAAGTAGCAGAAAAACTTCCATGGAGCGAAAACTTAAACGAAAACAGAATTATTTGGCTTGACTAGCATTAACAGTATAGGCAAATGTTAAAGATTCGACAAGTCGAAAATACTGATTTTTTTTTCAATACCACATCGGAATGTGAGTACATTTTCTTCCTAACTAAAGCTTACTATAAATCATTAACTCCGAGCCTGCGAAGAATCACATAGAATTGTGCAACTTGCACGAAAGATTTTTGCTTCGCATTAATTGATTGATTAATTAATTCGCATTAATGAATTATTTGATTGATTAATTAATTTGTTGAGGATCGCCGAAAGTTAAAATCGGCAAATTCAAAAAATCTCCGATATAAAAGAAATTCGAGGCTCCACAATAAATATTATTTTCTTCTATGCTCAATAAATCAAATCTTGTTGGAGTATCACGGTTTTTAGTGTTTTTGGTCAAAGAACTATCACCACGTTGCTGGAATGGTCGATTACGTATTTTTTTTGACCTCGTTGAAACTCGCATCATGAAACGTCATTGTCCAATCAAACGAAGAAATATCGTTGTTTACTTTTTTCTATGAATAAATAACTTCATAATAAAAAAATTATGAATAAATAAGTTCAGTAAAAAAACACAAGTGAATAGAAATCGTATTTTTTTTTGGAAAACAAGAAAATCTATTTCGAGGAAAAAAAAATTAATTACCGTCGCGTTTCAACGATTCGAATTTCAACGAGATAACATTTTTTCCTTCGCTATACTTTTATCTATGGATTTTTATTCCTTTTACTTGACCAGGGGTACCCAGTTGGGGCGCGGGGACTCCCAGTAACCGATGAGCGCGTCTTCCCCTGGCCGACAGGGCTCGTCGAACATGTGGTCCGAACACTGGAGCGTGTCTATGCTGCAACCCGTGCACTTCTCACACTGGCACAACATTCCCTCCCCGCAGACCCCCTTCACGTTGCTGTGGCCACCGCAACGTTCGTTCGGTCCCTTTGTATATATAAATTCAATTCTTTCAATTTTATCGTCTCATTCGTTGTCCTTAAAATGGGTGTTAAAATTAAGATAGTTCGATCATTAAAATCCAACTATAATCATCACTAATGAAAGTTGCATTTTTTTTGTAAGACGAATACTTGCTGATTAAGGTCTTTTCGATATTTCATCGAAATTTAATGAAAAATTCTTGAAAACAAGCTTTCGTGTGAGAAAAGTAAAAAATCTGAAATCTTTACTGAACATGGACTATTTAACTATTCAATTTTCTTTTCTCAATATTTTTCAATAAATCTTTATTCACAAATTCGACATATTATAGGAGTGGTTATAAAATCAAAAGTACGATTTTTTAAAAGTGAATTGGAAATTTTCGAAAGCAGGGAAATGCAATTGATATTCACTTTTTTTTTCTTCAAATTGCAAGCACGCATTTTTTATTGGGTCATTGCAAGCACAGCATTATTTTAATACTTCCGAGAGGAGAAATGGATTTTTTTTCATAGTTGAAACGAGACATGAAATTCTTTTCAGGAAAAATAATAATTATGAATTTTTGACGATTGCTTTTTTAATTTAAAGATTGCGAGTACGACTGTTTCCTTTTGTAATTCATTATCGGATTAGAATTTCTCTCGAACAATTTTTGTCTTCAATTTTTATTTTTTGAGGAAAAAGACAAAAAATTGAGAATATGGGTCACACACCTTGCGACATTCCAGAACTCCGCAAATCGACGAAACGGTGACTCCGTAAATGCATTTGTTGCACTCCTCACCACATCCTCGACAATCGCGTCTCTCGGCTTCTCGGGTTCTGATCGACGGGTAGGATAGGCACCTGATAAAAAAATTTAATTTATCCTCACAAATATTAATAACAACGCTAAAAAATATTGAAATATTATTTGTTGGTTCGTATTTTTTGAATTAATGTTTTATCGGTTATTCATAAGACAGATAAACTTACGTAGGCAAGATGATGACCAAGACTACGACCAGGCTGAGTGTTTGAAGGACCAGCATCTCGAAAATCTGTAAATCCCGCGAGAAAATGAGAAAAGGAAAAAACGAGGTCGGAACTCCAGGTAGTCCGGACCAGAGACTTCGATGCGTGTATATTGGTACAGAGATAAAAAGTGATTTCAATCTTCTTATCAATGAGAATACAAGGATTGAGTAAAATTGAGTAAAAGTAAAATTATCGATAAAAATAAAAAGCGTTATAATAAAAATTACCTGCTTTTAGAAGCAGATTCGATGAGGAATCGACCTCGAAGTAACTTTGCAACTCATTTTCCATATGAATATCAACAGAATATATTCGTGCTTCATCCAAAAAGTTAAAGATTTCATCAAACCGTAAAAATACATCTTTTTATTTATATTAAATTGTTTTTATTTTATTCTACTTGAACAGATGTAATTTTCCAATCGAATCAATTCAATTTTTTCGCATTTTTATTAAAATAATAAGGAATTTCAATATTTTGATAATCATTGACACGGACTCGTTGACACTTTTCAAATTTCGCATCAGTAATTGAAAAATTATTTTTTTCGTATTTTCATAAGCTCGAGGAATGTTGCCATTTTTTTAATCGCAGCGAATCATCGACACTTATAACTGTTCTTTTGTTTATCAAAAAATATAATTTAAAAATGAACTGGTTTTGTGAAAATAAGTCGAGTATAAAATTCGTTTCACCATCAGGATTCCAGTGAAACATGCGAGTCCGATCGCGAGTCGAACGAAAGTGCCCCGGCAACAACGTTTCAATCAGTTGCCCGATGAGATCTCCCACTCGTCGCTTTTTACATGGTTATCGAAAACGGCGAACGCACCCGCGAATTTTCCTCCTTGGACATTTTTCAACATCTCACACTCTTCCCCATTTATTTTCGATTGAAATTTTTATTCCGGAAATAAAATCGACGAGAGAAAAAACATAGCACACGAAGAAGTGGAAAAATCGTAACTTCGATCAAATCGAATTATGAACGAGTTAGAAGAATATAATTAAGAGCGCAATCGTAACCAGAGTCCACTCTCGTTTTGTGTCTATAATTATAATAGAGCAAGGTCCATGAGATAATTAAGAAGACGATTATGCACTATGAACCCGATATACATTTTAATTTGAAAAATATGTGAAAAACTATGAAAATACGACTACGAAAAAAAGATGAGATAAAAAGTTTTTATATAAATATAAAAGAAAAAACAATGATAAAAGTAAAATAACCAAAAAATGTTTATACGCGACGAAAGAAATGTTTGGAAAATCTTTCGTTTTTGCATTTCGCAAAATACACGATAAAGGCAGAGAGTAAAAAAAGGAAAAGAAGAACACGAGAGAGCATTTTTGTCAATCTCGTGACATTTTCCATAAAAAATGACGAATGTCTTCAATTTATCGCACATCCCGGTCAAATTTATTTCCCGTCTCGTATCCGGTCACGCGCATATTTACGGCGAAAAAAAATAAACGTTGCAAAATTAGTCGCGACACATATCTCGGCCGGCGCATAATAAGTAGTATAATTTATGGCTCGGCCGCAATCGTGAGTGATAGAATTCCACGGGGGGCTATCGGTTGACCCGAGACATTATTGGAAAAACAATAATAACAACAAACAACAAAAAAAACATAAAACATGCCGCTGTACAGAAGCGAACGAATTTTTCCATCGTCATTTTATGTATTTTAAACGATCTTTTTGTTATTTTACTGACGAGGAAAAACGACGCGAAGGCGCAAAATCGCTGATGGCTGATCGCCGGAATATCGGACGTCACGATATTTTTTTCTTTTAATTCCCTTTTTTTCTTTTCGTTATTTCGTATATAAATAAATTCGTGTGAATTTATTATTTATCATCGACCTCTCTTTGTGGGGACGCGCGGGGGGCAACGCCGCGTTTGCGGGGGTGTCGCGACGCTATGAATGAAAGAGCTCGTCGGGACGGAGGGTCGCGGCGCCAGGGGCGCGAATTTTCGTGATTCGCGTGACACGCTGACGTCGCGATCAAAACCTCGTGTCCGGGAAAAGCTCCGCGGAAAATCTTTCCTCGGGAGAACGAAATTTACGGTCTCGCCGAAATTCGCATCCACGGCGAATAATTTTCACTCAGCGTGAAAATAAAGAGAGAAATGGGTAAAAAATAAGGCTTTTGCGTGTCGGAGAAAAAGGAACAGGAAAAAAGAAAAAATGAATGGACGAGGGAGCGATGAAAAATGTGCCAATGACTGGACCTATTTTCCGATGCGAATCGGAGTTGCTTTATTCCGAGTCGGTGCCCACGAATAAGCTTCTAAAAATAATGGAGGAACGACGACGATGAGGCGCGAAGAGGAAAACGCGAGCCCCGCGACGTCGCGAACGTTATTCATCGAGGGAGCGCCGAAATCTGGCTTGGTCTCTCATTCCGCGAACGCCATCTCGCAGCTTTGCCCTCTGACCATTTTACCAAGAGCCGAAACACGCCGGACCGCTCGAAAGCTCCACGTCAGTCAGTTTCTTGCCAGAAATCGAGGCTCTCGGTTCGATCGACACTTTTTTTTCGTCCGCGTCTCAAAGGCGGCCTCGAAAAATTTCACAAAACTATATACAATTTTACCAAAACAAGGTGAACGTTCGTCTCGATAAAAATTTTGGAAGTTTCAGTGCGATACCATAAATTTTCGACTTTTCTTCGAGAATTTCAATCGGTTAGAATCGGTAAGAATTCATTTCGGCGCAGAATTGCATTTCGTTCGATACACCAAATTGCAGGCAAATAAATTATAATTGAATGAAAATTTAAATATTCAATGTATAAAAAGAAATAAAAAATTATATATGCGATACGTTAAAAGAATATAATATATAAAATATATGTTCTTTGTTTGAATTTTCGAGTAAATGGTCGACGAGTAATTATAGTATTTATAAAATAAAGTTAGTCATAGAACTTTCGAGTCTGGTATTTGGTCCACGAGTCAATAAGAGCCACGTGAGAAATTTTACTGCGCGCTTCGAAAAAAGGCCTCATGACAAAAAGTCATCGGAATCGCAAGTATTTCGTATTTAAGGAAATCACCGGTATCTCGCGGAGCGCGCAAATTCCTGAAAATTTGCGAAGTAGGGACGCGTGAGTCAGATTTTGGCACGGGATTTCCGGATGAAAATCGCTGAAGAGCCGGCGATTCCTTTCCATTTTCCTTTCGAGAAGGAATCGTGCGAAGAGCAAAAAATATTCTACACGTCTCATCGAAAGTATCGGAATCGAACTTTCTTCTCGCAACTTCGAAGACTCGTGACGGGCCGCCATTCCGTGCACTCGGACGCCATTTTGTCGACGCGCGCGCTTTCCGCGACTGCGTTGCTTTTCTGGCACCGTTCGTCGAGACGCGATATGACGAATGTTTATCAGTCACCCGTTCGACGGATAAACAAGATATCCGACGGAAACAAACAAATATTTATTTATAATGACGGAAAAAATAGTGCGACACCGGACGAAGAAATATTATTCCGAGGATCGGAGCTTGCGCCAGTCAGCGCGTTTTGAACACACTCGCGCTTGTAATTTTTGGCACTACCCTCGAGAATTGTTTACTAACCTCTTAAGCTCGGGAAACGTCAGAAACCTCGAGGTCTGACTCTCCCATTCATTTTGTCAATCAATCCGAATCGTGATCTTTTCGATCGTTTGCACAATAACTTTGCTCTTACCGGAAGTTAACGAAAAAGTATGAAGACTGAGATTTGGAATTTCCATTTTGAAAAAAAATTATAGACAATTGAATGAATAGTGATCTATAATCAAATAAAAAGCGTAATTTAATACGTAATGATAAAAATCATCAATTTTACGCGGATCGCGTTTTGGTAATTTTTGAATGGAAGCTCATCGCGGTAGATCGCGATTTCTTTTTTATCACTCCGCGAATCTCGAGTCGTACGGAGTCATGCCGCGGGATTGAGAATCCGAAACTTTTTTGACGACGAAAATACACACTCGGATCCAAGTTGATACCGCGAGTTCACGTTCGTTACCGGGAGCCAAAGTTAGAGGCACTTTCCCCCAAAACTTTTCGAGAAAAAAAAATCGCGTTTCTCACAATTTTACACCAAAGTCGACGGAACGAGCGAATAAAAGGACACAGAGAGGATAGAAAGAAAGAGATAAAATTCGGTGCCAAAAAATAACTCGATTGTCTGAGAAATTATTAGCTACTAGCAGGCTTCGCGCCCTCGCTGTAATAGAAAAACTGATCCAAAATCCAGTTTTTTGGTTCATTCAATATGAATTCTTCAATTTCGCCCCAAATAATTAACATTTCCATTATCTACGGGAAATTTCCGATCGAATAGGCTCTTCAAATCGAAAAAAAAATGTCAAAAAATTTGGTGAGTCACACTAGGTCATGGACCCATAAAAATTTCAATTAGCAATATTTTTCCTTTTTCTTGACGAAATGAATTTTATAAAGTGTGATTTTTAAAGATTTTTGTAAAACTATGCGAATGGCGTTGGAATTACGTTAATATATGCATTTTTTTAAAAGTTATGACGCCTTGAAAATTTTTGAAAAAATGGAAAGGGGTATGTATACCTTCAAAAATTTGCAAAATTTTTGGAATTTTTTTTTCTCGATTTCAAGACCTTATTCGATCAGAAATTTCCCGTAGATAACGAAAATGCTACTTATTCGGGGCGAAATTCAAGAAATCATTTTGAAAAATTGAAAAAACTGATCGTAAAGTTGGTTTTTTCGATTTTTCAATATGAATTCTTGAATTTCGCCTTGAATAATTATCATTTTCGTAATGTACGGGAAATTTCCGATCGAATAGGCTCTTAAAATCGATAAAAAAATGAAAAAAATGAATTTTTCGATGAAAAAATCAACTTGCGATATCTTTTCTTTTTCTTGACCAAATCAACTTTATTAAGGGTGATTCTTAAAGATTTTTGCAAAACGAAGCGAATGGCGCAAGAATCAC
>JAPYYW010000282.1:0-65413 GCA_030522545.1 Cremastinae sp. A BG-2022a | reverse complement strand
CAAAATTCATTGTAGGACCAAAACTAAAGATTTAGCCCGAACCCAAGCCAAAATAACCAACTTGGTAAATAACGGACACCCTAATATATATATATATAGGCCTTCAACTTTGGAATCACGGACACGTTAAGCCCGTCGCATTTTCGTCTCTCGACTCAGCGAGACGAAATTTCGGTGCTGGTCAAAATTGTAATCGGAGATTAAAGAGTCATCGTTCAACTTTTTTTAAAGCTCTCCTTCTTTCTCTCGGTCTCTCTCGGAGTGAGTTTAAACGCGAGATGCGACACACGGCGAATAAGAAAGAAAATTCACGAGTGTCTCTGGCGCGGCCTTATTATTCTCGTGAATGATATATCTGCGAACGCCGAGGCCGTTTGCCAACGACGTTCAAGCACGAGAGCACGATGCTCGCGGAGAGGTTGACCTCGCGCGCGCGGCAGATCGGACCCGGTAATAGCAATAATCGAGTAATAACGACCCGAGACGACGGAGAGGAATAATGTGAGTGAGAAAGAGAGAGAGAGAGAAACGACGAGAGCGCGATTGAGATTGAAGTCTAGAGAACCTGCACTTTTGCCCAGGAGCCTGCGAGACGTCGACCGAAATAAGACGTTGCTACCTCGACTATATTTCGCCCTCGCTTATTCTCATCGTTAACGGGGCATCGCGGGACAACGAGTCCCTCGCACGAACGATACTTTCGTACTCGCGGAAAATATTCAGTAGCCAATTGCCCAGAGGCAACAAAAAAACCAAGAAAAAATACGAAAAGCGCACGGAGATCCGATTTATTGAGTGGTATGATAGATATATATAGGAAGAACGGAGAATTATAACCGGGTTCGGGGATAAAATGTTTATACGAGGTCGTAGATCCGAGCACGGGCGTTATCAGGTTTATTATTATATGGAAACTAATCGCGAACTGACTCGGGAAGAGAAGAAGGAAAGAAGCAGGAAAAAGAGAGCGGGAAGAACGATCGCGTGGATTTCGTTCGTGTATAAAAATGAAAAAGGCGCGATCTCTTAATTAATATAACAGCGGGTTATTACGAGCTTGTATAAATATGTATACAGCTTATTATTGTATAAAATTGCGGAGCTTGGATAAATAAGGTACACGTACAGATATCGCGCGCGAGACGTCAGAGCTATCCATGGATCTGCTCAGGAAGCGAGACTTTCCGTGGCAAAAGCATTCGGAGTGTCGTCAGCCCGACCACCTACAAGAGAGAGAACTCCCCGTGTAGATATTCTCGATTCGTTACGTTCTAAACTACGTGCTGATATCGTAAATTGTTTTACAAGCATTTCCGGGTTTGCGTCCCGAGCTCGAATCCACGTGAATATATCCAAGGCGAGCCAGCGGGGCGTTTTCTTCGTCGACACCTCTCTATGGAAAATCATTATCGCCTCCTGACACCGTAAGCATTTCAGAATTATCCCATTCCACTTTACGATACTATTCTATTATTTTCTTCCGCGTATACATAGTGTAAGCATTTTTTAATTATTTTTTAAATGCAATTTAACCTTTTTTTTGCTATTTTGTTTATGAATCTTTTTTCATGATAAATGCTGAATGGAGTGTTTGAGATTTTGCGATAATGAGGCTTCCAGGATAGGCTTTGATGTCTTCTTATTACTGATAACCCTGTGCTGTCCTACGAGTATAACGGTACGCCTTTTTCAAAGCGTTATCGGTCCTGTGTAGGATGATGCACGGACGCACGCGTGTCTCGGACACATGCAGTCGAGTGGCAATCCATAACGGTGTGTCCTGAGAAAAAACGTACATGTGAGCCACCGGTGGGTCTTTTTATCCTTTCTTTTATTTTCGCTCTTTTTCCTCCTTCAACGTCACCCTATTCCGATGTTTAACGACTATGTGAACTGTTGGGGCTTAACGCTAGATTTACGATCCCCTTAGACTCGTTATTTCATGAAAGATTGCCCGCGCTGTTTGATCTACATTGCTATCATCGAATCACCATCAATTTTTTCCTCTTTACTCTACACTAGCCTGGCAATTATACGTGAGAGCACATAAATATCATTCTCGAACAAAAAAAAACATTTAATCGAAGCCTGACGCACGTAACCTCGAGGGGAAAAATATTCGAGAGAAGACTCTCGAATTGATCGAGGGAAAACACAAATTGATTCGTCGCCGAGTCGGTAATTCGGCGATTATTCTGTGGGTGAGAAACCTTTTGGATTTAGGGTCTCGTCGACCAGATTCGTCGTCGATCAGCCGGATTTTCCGAATGGAGCGAAGAAATATCGATCTATATAAAATATGCTCTTGAGAATTTCGAAAAACATCGGAGACACTTTGATTGAGAGAGAAACATTTGGAGAACGAACGTTGATGTGGTTTTGTTTCACGACACTGAGGAGACACTGAACTCCGATGATAAAATAAACACACACGCACACACACGCGCCGGACGCCGGTGGAATTGCGATTGAAAAAACACCCACGCACACTCTCTCTTATTTCTCTCACGTTGAAAAATTCGAAACACGCGGAAGGAGGCACACGTTACGATAATATATATCGATACTTTTTACTCCTCTCCTTTATTCTTTGGCACGAGAAAATCTTGAGGCATTCGAGACGTTTAAAAAATTGGTTCACTCGACTCGGTCACGTATACCTCGTTTGTATCGTAATAAAACTCTTGAAACGCGATACTCTTTTTTTTTCGAGAGCCGCGAGCGATAAAAGACGCTCGAATCTTCTTTCCGTCACGGAAAAATTCGAATGTTTTTTCCTGGTTAATCGTACAACCGGATGAAAATTTGGGGAAATGTGTGCGTCGGGGATGGAGATGTATGCGTTTCGTTGGCTGGCACGTCGTCGCCCGATTATTGTTATTTCGCGTCGAGGGAAGCCGGGGGGTTGGTAGGGACGCCGAGGGAAAGAGTTTGTAGTAATGTATAGTACGTATGGCGTGTAGTATAGTAAGCGTGCAGAAGGCGGACGCGTGACGAGAGGCAACGCGAGAGATGGGTGTTGCCCGAGCTAGTTCTGATGCCTTTCGGTTTAGCGATCCTCCGGATAGCGCTGCTGCCGCTGCCTATTACCTCTCTCCGATGTATTTTGCACCTTCCGCCGAGCCAGAGGTGAGAGACTGTATCGCCGTTGAAATAACGCCCTCGCCGCCGATCTCTCTCTCGGACTCTCACTCTTGACCTTTTCCAACGGGTCTGTCCGCGCGACGTGCGTTCCCTCACTGCGTTCTCGTACACCGAAATCTTTATTATCAATCGGCGAACTGTCAGGCGGTTCTTTCTGCTCGTTTATACTCTCTCTCTGCCGTGTCCCGTCGCTCGCTCGAGTAGTCTTCTTATTGGCGGCGAATCGCAGATAAAAATTCGTCTCCGCGGCGCTTCGGAATAGTGTACTTCGTCGTGTGTTTTGGTGGAGTCGAGTCGCCGCGAGGAGCGTGGACCTCTCCGCGTATCCCGCGATTCTGTGTCTGATGAACTCGTGCGAGCGAGCAGGCGGGCGCGGGCCAGGGCGAGCAGGGGGTTCCGTGGCAGCGACGACTCGCGAGCCAGCACGATTGCCAACGCCAGCCAGCAGCTGTAGCCGGAGAAGCGCTAAGGGGGTGGGATCAATATGAGGTTGGCCCGAACGCGGGAAATTCGCGCGCAGGTCCCACTTCGGTGATTCTTTCCCCTCGCCCTTCGCCACCCTTTTTCCATCACAGAGCCACCCGCTTGTTCCTATCCAGCTCGCACCAACGGCCGATTTCTCTCTCTCTCTCTTTATTTCTCTACATATACGTATACATTCTGTATATATACGTATATATCTCTCACGTTTCTTACGCTTCTTCCATCCCCCCTTGTCCTTCTTTATTCTCCCCTTTTATACGTGTGTTTCTCATCCATTCGTTATTTCATACCCGATTTTATACGGATATTTTTCTATACCGGCTGTTTTTTTTTCCTGCGCGCACCGAGGATTTTATTTCACGAGGAAATCCACTATCTCCAAGTTTTTTTCTCCACCCCGGCGCTCCTTCAGACTATCCTCTCTCATACTTTCTCTCTGTACCTAGCCAGCTCTTTTGCTTCTCTCTCGCGGTGTTCTTCATCCCTTGTATATTTATGTATATACGTGCATGCGCGAAAATACACGTATATACTCGTCGTCCCATCCTCGTTTTTCTCTCGTTTTCTCTCGTCCATCCTTGGCGACTTCTATACAGACACACGGAGTGCACACCTCGCGAATACGGGAATTCGTACGGGACTCGAAGAAATAATTCCCTTTTCCCGAGGCAAACTCTCTTTTCAACCCTTTTGCTCGCTTATGTATGTGTCACCAATTCTCTGTCGCGCGCTATTTTTCTCCAGTCAATTTTTCAGCTATTTTCGTACCTCCCGCGCAAAAGATAATTTTTTTTCATTTCCTTCTTACAGTCAGCCATCTCACGTGTCTCCCACACGTACCAGGGCCTTTTGATTATTTTTTTTGAGAGCTCTGATTGTCGCCACGTGCGTCGAAGATTAAAATTGACATTTCAAGGGAAAGAAACGTGTCTTCACCGGCGGCCACAGAGTCGCTAAATTATTTGACACCTCATTCGATTTCCTCTGATACCGTTTCAGCGACGATTCCATCGATAAGAATAAAAAGAGTCGCGAGGGAGAGAGAGAGAGATCATATCCGAAGGGGACTCCGATCTAACTTATCAACTTGACAGGATAATTGAGTCACTTGGGTATAGAAATAGCGGTCGGTCGATTTGTCTCGTGCACTTTTCTCTATTATTTCTCCAGACATTTTCAACAATCTTGCCCAAAAAATTCAATTTCTTATTTTTCTTTTTACATTTATCATTATTACTTTCTCGTCGATTTTCGTTGTTTTTCCTTCAAAGTTTTTCGCATTATTCCTGTTCTTTTTTTATTCTCGTTTAAGGCGTTTCCACGATTCTCCTCGCCACGGAACTTTTTTTGATAATGTATAGTCTAGGGATTCCTTTATCTCCCGTATTTTGGGACCTCTGATACCTTTCTCTAGTCACATATATAGCTGGTAGCTTTTTTCCCCGATGCGCGTTATATACACACGAGACCAGAGGCTTTCTCCCTTTCACACAATCTCAGCTCAGTTTTCCGAGCTCACTTCGCCGAGTGTCTTTTTCTCATTTCTCTCTTTCAACGCTCGGGCCAACGTCCGGATATCCTTATAAAAATAATAATAATAATCGCGAAAAAATGGAAGTAAAAAAAAGTTTTTCGGGTTGAAAAGAAAATTTGTTGAGAGGGATGAAAGGATGCTTTAGCCAGTATGCCAGATTTTTTCATGCATTATACGAGTCTATTTATCATTTTTACCATTGTTTGTGTAAATACATATACTGATAAAATATGTAAAACGAGGTTCTTTGTGTACTCGAAATGTAAGCTTCGATCGAATTCTCCAGTCCAGATTCTTTTTATTCGAAATGTCAAGGGCCTTCGGTATAAACAAGCGTTTAGTATCAAAGCTGTAATTTTCATTTAATCGATTGTGTAAGGGATAAGCTCGTCTTTGGAATGGAAGTCTCGACAGGGATAATTGGAAAGATAATTGAGCTATTGTTTTGAACATGAAATATGGAAAAATTGTTTGTGAATTTTTATTTTTTTGAATAAATCAAGAGTGAAGCGAAGAAAATAAGTTGATTTTAAAAAAGTTGATTTCAAATGGACTTTTTTAAGATCTTTTATTATTGTGAGCTTCCCTCTCGGTTATTTAGTGAAAATGTTTTCCACAATCGAGGAATTCCCTTCAACGTTTTGTCGTCTTAATCGAAAAAAAAACTCTTTAACCCTATTTGAACCTTTTCTTCGAATTTAAGAGTATTTGTTAAAAATTTCTCATAGATAAAAAATATTATTTATTTTTTACTTTAATTATTTCTTACTGAAATATTTGTTCGTTATATATTTTCTTATTTAAAAAATTGTTATACGTGAATATAATTGAAGAAATTTGAATAAGCGTGAAAAACGTCGATTATTCATACCGCAGCGATTCGAGTTGAGTCATTAAAATAGAGGTGTGCGTTGAACGGTCGAATGAAAGTCCGTTGGTAAGAAGTAAAAGTTAGCGAGAGATAGGAGATCGTTTTGTATCTCTGCACCTTAAAGCTCCGATATCTTTTCAATCTCATGTTTCGTCTATCGCTTACAATCAGTAATAAAATTTGTGGTCAGATTAAAACCATAATGCTAACTGCATTACAACTTCGTACGCGCGATACGGCATATAAAACATTGTGGGCTTTGTCGTCTCGTGTGCCCACACCTAACACGATTTCTTTCGAAATTGAAATGAAATTATGAAAATAATGAGGACTCCAGCGCAACTACCTCAAATTCTTTGACAACTATAAATATATCAAAAAATTGGTAATGCGGTAAAAAAAAAGAAACTTTTCGTTTCGATTATAAAATCTTAACGAATCTATGAATATTTTTATCAATCACTGCTTGGGAGTAAAAATTATATTAAATCGCTGAAAGAAATGCATCGGATGGTAGACATTAAAAGGTTGAAAAAAGTTTCCAGCTCAGTGCCCAAAAATTGCGCAACTGTCGATCCAAAATATCATGAGAGCACGTTTCGTATATATCGCGGTTGAAGTCTCGAGCTTAGAATATTCGAAGGTTCTTCACGTGTTTTTGTCAGATTTCGTCACGACTTGCGAAACTGTATATTGAAGTAGAGAGGAAAAAAGGAACAAAAGCGAGACAGGAGATTGTCCTCTCTGTCTAAACGTCCTTCGAGTGTTTTTCGTCGGACTCTCACTGCCAGGATCGTTTTTAAACTACGGTTATAAATTTCACAATGTTCGAAAGAAGCTATTTTTTGCCTATACCTCTTTTCAATTTCCTCGGAAACTATTTTCCGGCCAATATCGCCGATACTGTCCGATACATCTGGTGGTGAAGAAGGCAACAATATTTCGAATGATTTCTGGCACTCTGCCACTGGCTCGCAACTCAAAATTCCCGAGACTCGAGGCTTTAATTCACTTTGCCCGTTGCAACGCTAAATTATTTTTCGACTTTTCTTATACCGGCGCGAACGAAATAAAAAGGAAAAAAAGAGTGAGAGTGAGAGGGAG
Organism: Cremastinae sp. A BG-2022a; assembly: GCA_030522545.1. NCBI lineage: Eukaryota > Metazoa > Arthropoda > Insecta > Hymenoptera > Ichneumonidae > Cremastinae sp. A BG-2022a. The sequence goes on along the minus strand of JAPYYW010000282.1, from coordinate 58,277 downwards.
ATAGAGAAAAAAAAACAAGAATACCGAAGAAACATTTTCTCACCCGATCGAATTTACGTGTGCAGAAAATTTATTCACTCAGCATCTAAGCTCGTCTGGTTTTTAGTCTGATTTCTCGAGTGGCCGAGTGCCAGCGAGACTTTTTTCACCTCGGCGCATCAGCTGAGCGAATTTACGAGACTCCGAAATACTTTCGATTCGTAAAAGTTTCGGACAAACGAAACGCGCGCCCAAGATATTTTCTTTTTTTGAATCGTTGAAAGTCTCGAAGAATATATGTTTTTTATTATCGAAAAAAAGAAAAGTGAGAAGGTTGATTATTTTTGAGCGAAAGATTTATGAGGGGAAAATGCGACCTCAAGGTGTGACATTTGACGGGCGTTCCGAGAGAAGAAAAAAAGAAATAAGAGAGGAGAACTTTTCAACCGGGGTGGGTCCCTGACGAGGTATTACCTTGCGCTCCTGGTAAACCGCGAGCGGGGCGCAACGTCGAAATAATCCGCGCGCTTTATAAAATTCTGAAAGGCTCGAGACGGCAGCACTTGCGCGCATATCCGGGCGAAAAGCAGGCTCGAGATCCACACGAGGTATACAGAGAAAAACCGGGCGTTGGCATAATATTAAGCATGCCCATATAATAATAGTTGAAACGAGGGGGGATAAAAAACGGAAAGAACTCTGCGGCGCGGAGCTCTCTCGCCTCGGCGTTACGTAAAATGCGAGCAAGCGAATGCTCGTCCGGACCTACCACAACCCACATCGCTCGTCACGTCCTTATACTTATATCATATTTTATTTTATATCGCGCGTATATATAAACTGCGTTCGGCCTGACGGGCGAGTGACCATTAAACGGTACGGAGCGGATCGGTTTTACTCGAGGGGAAAGTGCTCGTAACTATTTTTTTTTCTTCCTTCGATATCGCTTGTCATTTCGCTCATCAATCATGACGCAAAGTCTAGGCTCGTCGGTATTTTTCACCTCGAACTTTCGGAACCTTTCGCTTTCGAAATCGCTCCTCCGAAGGGCTCCGAATTCGATTTCCGCTGCTGCAGGAGAACGCGTGCATGGGAAACGGAGGAAATGAAGAAAAAGGAAAAGTTACGGAACTCCTCCGACTCGCGAGTGAAAGCGCTCGAGTGACAAATCCATTCAAATATAATCTTTCCTCTTTATCCGCCTCTCCATTTGCATAAATTTGCTCACGCGACATTCATCGTTCCACGATTGTATAGGCACACAAGAATATATATACGTATCTCTCGATTTTCAATGCCCGTCAGCGAGAGCAACGAAAATCTGTGAGGTGGAAAGAAAAGTTACCAGTCAAAGATATTTCGTAATGTTATCGTGTGATCCGAGACGATGAGAAGGAGACGAGTGTCTCCGTTTTTTTCCCTTTTTTTATTCCACGATCTTTTATCTCCCAGACACACGGTGGAAAAGCATCCTTCCAATTTCATCGTCAAAGAACGGGGGCCAGGGAGAAACGAAAGAGCGAGACTGGTGGAAAAGTCAACTATACAGAACCAATTGTACATTGTGTATCTTGAAAGCGAAAAAAAAGGAAGGTCTTTCATTATACGGAACAAGCGTAGTCGACGAGAGAGAGAGAGAGGGTCAACAATAACTCGGGTCTTGAATACACGAAAAGCGAGGAAGGATGTCGTACATCCCGAGAAAATACTCGGATGCAACACGGCTCTCGGGCAATTTTTATCTCGAGCTCGGGAGTGAATATCGCCCCGTCCTTGTACTTTGCTCGGTGAACGAGTGGGAACTTTGCCCCTCATCCCCGTCGGGAATCCGTTTTCAAGAAAATTCAACCGAGTACGAACATTTAATTGGCCGAGAATTCGCTCTTTTATTCACGAAAGAAACAGCAGAATAATGAGAAGATTTCAAAATGTTACGCAAAAATGGCCCTATCAAGAATACACGGAGTGACACCTAGGATGAAATTTCCTAACTTTGAAAATTTATCAGCGGATAATACTTTTTTACCGATTGTCAACAAATTCGAGCTCTGTTATTCAATTGTCGGTACTGTAGATTACACGTTGCTCGACAAAAACACAGTCGATAAAGACGGAATCGAATTTAATAAACAGATGGCGCTTATTAAGCATTCTCTACATTTGCATATCCATTCCTAGACAACAAATGATTTTTGACAATGAGATTATTAAAATTTCGGACAAAAAATTATTTCAAGTTAAAAAAATATTATTACGAGAATTTTAATGAATATTTAAATATTCGGATGAGGTGCAATGTCCTCGAAGAAGCATAGAAACGTTTTCGGCCGATTGAATGAGAAGTAATTTTCGTATAAACTTGAAACCGTATATATACTCGTAACGAAATATTATCTACCGAATGTTTTTAATGAAAGCACACGTGTGCAGCCTTCGATTTAAAAGTGAATAGGAAGTCTGCCGGAAGATCTTCGCTCAGTGGAATAATACGCTTCGGTGTATTTGAACACTCTTAGCCTCGATGGAAGAGGACGAGCGAGAGACGACACGAGATGGTCTTCGTTCGCCTGCTCAGGCAAGTCAGAAATAGTCGAATGCCATTTCCAAATGCAACTGCGCGCGATTTCCTTTCTCTCGAATCTCTAATCATTTTTTTTAATCCTAAGAAATTCAAGATATTTTCAAATATAATACAATTTTTAAATCAATGAAAATCGAAGGAAATACATATTTGATGAATAAATATAAATATAAATAAATGTAGATGATTTGAAAAAAGAACTTGACGTTGATTTTTTGAGGGAAAAGAAAAATTGTCTTGCACAAAAGTGTTGGTTAAGAGAATTTTCGTTATAAAAGCTTTCGAAAGTGCACTCTGTAATGCACTCGAGCCGAGGACGAGGAGTATCCGACTCGGAGCTATATGCGTTCTGCTTGCTGCGTGGACAACAACGAGACAGTCGTCGCTAGAAATTTTTGAACTATATTTAGAGCGACGACGGTAGGCCCAAGTGGCGCGCACCATCACTCGGAATGTCGTTCCGGAGCTCGAAATTTTATTTGTTTGCATTGCTACGCGGGATGTTATTCTTTCTTTGTTTTTTATCTCGAAACCGTAAGAAGGATCACGTTGCACCCGAGTAGTGCATTATAGTTTACCATCCGGGAGATTACCTTATCTTCGTTTATGAAATAAAATTTTACAGATGAAGAAACGATTCTCGTCGAGAACTTTTTGTTTCTTCAAACAGATTCCAATGGTTAAAAAATACGGCCATAACCATAGCGAGAAAATCGAATCGAGCGCGTGACAGTTGACGGTTCGAGAAAATTCGTAAAAATTTTAACACAGAAAAGGAGAGCGAGACGAATCGTTCGAATTATCGTCACGAGAGTCACTCGAAGGCCGCACGAGAGAACAATTTGCATTCGTCGTCAATTTCGCACGTAATGACGTAAAAATCGGCCGGCAAGGTCGAAGCGTCCTGTCAGAAAGTGGCTGTCAGTTCAGGCTCGATAATACAATAATTGGTACTTGCGAAATAGAGGACGTCGCATTTTAAAATTCGATTCAGGGGACACGCAGAGGCATTTTTTTTATTTTCGACAAGTCGATATTCGCGACCGATTGCCCGAGGGTCGGAAGACTACTAGATCGTTCCGGAATTACGAAACGACGAGTCTTTTATTGACACCGCCTAATAAAGAAAAAAAAAATTTCGATTCAAACACCGCGATTTTTTTATATAAAAAATTATGTTAAAAATATGGGGAGGAAAATGATTCTTTTTTGCCCTTTCTTCCAACTTTTTTCACCATTAAAATATCGTTTTTCGAGAAATATATGAACTCCCGGTATAAAAAGTGTATTAAAATGATGCGGAAGACGATTTAAAACTCGTGGCATTCATTCACGATCGAAATCCGAGCTTAACCAGTCTGGACGATGACAATGGGATTATCTGGGATGTTTTCAATGGAGGATGCTCGTCGTCTTCTAGGTGCTCGGAAGAGTGACAGGACCCTCGGCCTGTCACAGGATAGAGAAAGGACCGAGGTCGATGACGGGGCGAAAAAAGGAAGGAAAAATAAATGTCGTGTGTAAAAAAAAAGGATCGAAGACACATGGTAAAAGTTGAGGTAACACATCGGACTTTGGATCACGACGTAACAGAAGAAGAAGAAAAAAAAAGCCAGGCGAGTCCCGGCACTGTATCGGCACACACACAGTTGGAAGGCGCTGCCGGGAGAATTTTTGAAAAATGACGAGAACCTCGTGATTATTTTCCGCTCGCTTCATATTTTTTCTCCGTTTGATGAAACGTAAGAGGGTTTTGCCGGGTACGCGCGGTGATGCTGCAGTGTTTGTAAAAGTCCGTCTGACCGCACGTGTTTTTCGATATGACGATAAATCAAGTCGGTTCGACCGCACGGACGGACACGTCGCCCCGGAGAGGAAAATGAGGCGGGGAGGAGAAGAACGCTGGGAGATCTCGTCGTGCGATATCCTCGAGAGTAACGCGGTCCTTCTCCTATCTTTATACTTTTATCTACTTTCTGAATCCTCCTTCGCATGTTAAGGAGCCTCGCGTCCTTCTTCTCACTCTCTCCCTCCCTCTCTGTCTGCACTTATTTTTTTCTCTCTCTTAATTTCGTCCCCGCCCCGGCGCGAATCCGGTTGAAGAGAAAAGAGAGCAATTGTCAGGACACTTTGAACAAGAGCGAGCTGCTTATTTCCCGAATTACTCCCGGACGAGGGAATTAGAGAAATCGCTGGAATCGTAAACGCGCGGTTATACGTATACTCTCAAATTCGCCCTTTTTACACGGCGCGCTTTAATGACGTCCGGTACTTCGTCAAGCTCACTTACTTCCGGTTCGTAGTTTCGCAGAATTCCGCGTCGCGAAAATAATTAAGGGGATAGAAAAGTAAGTCCGGGCAGGATGTGTGTATCGCACACTTTTTTTTTCATCTAAAGATAAATTATTTTTCGTCATTATCGGTGCTGATGAAAGTTATTTTGACGAAATCAATGTATTGAACACGAGATCCTTGTACTTGTTTTTTTTTCCGAGAGAAAGAAAAATCCGATTCCTTCGGAGATAAAGATTTCCGATTACGTCACAAGACAGGGAATCATTAATTATTAAAGCGGCCATGTCCAGCCACCGCTATTGAAGGTTTCATCGTCGGTATATAGACACGGTAATGCGACGTGTAACATGAATCTCGAGTCGGTGAGATTTATTTACGCGTTTACGACGATTGATGGCACGATATTTATCATAGGAAACGAAACTCGGTGTGTATTGTACTCTCATCCGGGGAGGCGGGCGAATTGCGAAACGTCGTGCCGAGTTGATCGCGCGTATATATGTGGGGAAATGAGCGAGAGCGAGGAAAGAGAAAGCGAGAAAGGGAAGACGAGACGTGTGTCGTGCGCTCTTTAGTTGTTTCGTTGCGATCGATTATCCTATCGGTCTTCCACCGTCCGCGAGCGTCTGCTCGACCGTTCCGACACCGCCTCGTTACCACCCTCGACGATATGGGATCGCGTACACTCGAGAGCTCCCGTTGCTTCGCATTAACTTTCTCAGACGAGATATTTCGACGATTCTTATATACAGTGACGCCTTGAAGATTTTTTTAAAAAACTTTTTGACTTTTTTTAAATTTCGTTTTTAAGAATTCATATTGAAAAAGCCAAGAAAATGTTTTTTGGAGAAGTTCTTTGGCTTATTCAATATGAATTCTTGGATTTCGCTACGAATAATTATCATTTTCGATATCTACAGGAAATTTCCGATCGAATAGGCTCTTAAAATAAATAAAAAATTTTCAAGAAATTTGGTAAGTCACACTGGGTCTCGTGGACCCATGAAAATTTCAACTAGCGATATGTTTTCTTTCTCTTTACCAAATCAACTTTATTAAGGGTGATTTTTAAAGATTTTTGCAAAACAAAGCGAATGGCGTTGGAATTATATTAATTCATTAATTTTTTAAAAAGTTATTACCCCTTGAAGATTTTTGAAAAAATGGAAAGTATACCTTAAAAAATTCGCAAAAATTTTTGAATTTTTTTTTTCGATTTCAAGACCTTATTCGATCGAAAATTCCCTGTAGATAACGAAAATGCTACTTATTCGGAGCGCAAACCAAGAATTCATATTGAAAAATGCAAAAAAAATTGATTTTTGGATCATTTTTTAAAAAAGTATCCAACTCTGTTACAGAAATATTATTATAATTGCCTCGATACAATTTTTAAATGTAAAGGCAAAGCGGCAAAAATTTAATTAGATATCACAAATGACATGCAAATATAAAATCCAGTTACACGTTTTGCTTGCATCAACACAAAACTACAAAGCGTATAGAAAAAGATCCTGCATAAATTAATTAAAAATTTGTATCTATATACACATTTTTAAATTTCCTGTATATACTTCAAAAATGTAAAAGTCTGTTGGCAACGAACCTCCTTGAATTGTATATCGGGTCGTAAAATCTCGAGTCCGAAAGATACAAAAATGAAATTTTTCCCTCTTCGAATTCGTTCTCGGTCGATATTCGTTCGCTGCGGAATAAGGTTCGGTTCAAGGAGGTACCAAGGCGAATTTAAATAGATACATCGAACCCGGAAGACGAGCACACGATGCCGAAATATTCCCACAGCAAAAAAAGAAGAAAAAAAAAAAGAAAAACCCGGAAGAGAGAACTCAAAAAGAAAAATTTTTACGAGTATCGTGTATCCCGAGCGGGCGCTATCTTAATTATTATCCCATCATCGATTATTGCGAAAATCGGCGGCGGGGGCGTACTTTTTATCGCGGGGAGCGATAATCGGGCGTTTCGCGCACGGGAGATAATCTTCGGGACGTAAAATATATTTTTCGACGTCGAAAAATCGATGGGGCAGCGCCGGCGATGCGGTAGAGAGATGAAGAGAGACTCATCGTTTCAAGGACTTACCTCATCGCGGAAGGATCTCTGTTGCAAGCTCGCCCAGCACATTCTACAGTGGCGCGAGGATGAGGTCGAGGGCACGCCGACGAGGCTGGCGGAGCAGGCCGGGTTCCCGGCGGCGTTGCTCCCGGCGACGTCCTTATCCCGGAAGCTCTGGTGCTCGTTCCTGGCCTCCTTATCACCATTCGCTACCTCCGGCGGTGGAGGCGGGGGCACGGGGGGCGGAAGCGGACTCGTCGCGACCTCGAGGCTGTCCGAGCTCGAGTTGTGCCGTCTCGGGGGCGTTATATTCGTCAGTAGGTTATTGTTTCTCTGACCGTTTACGTTTATCGCGCTCTGCTTGCTGTTATTTCCGTTGGCGCAGCTGTTACTCTTGTTGTTGGCCAGCTCGCCGGAGCGAGGGTTGTTTCTCTCGGCGGCGTTTCGCTGATGTTGCGACGGTAGCCAGAGATCGAAGCTGCACTTTGAGGAGGACGAGGACTGGCTCTGCTGGGTCTGCTGGACCTGCTGCTCCGGCGGTCGCAGAAAATCGTCGAGGAGATAGAAACTCTGGGCTCTGCTCGATCTCGTTATCGTCTCACGATGAGTCCCGCTCGCGTGCTGCTGCTTATTCGTCTCTGTTCTCTGACAGCACTCGCGCAAAGTCGCGCTCGTCGACTTTTTCTTATTCCAGCTCGCGGCCTGATGCTCGTCCGGCTCGCCGCGATTATTCTTGCTCCTCCGCTCTTCCCAGGTCTCCGATCGCGAGTCCGGGGACTCGTTCGTCTCCTGCTGATGGTAGAGCCTCCTGCTGACCTTGCCGGACCTCGCCGGCCGAGGGAACTCCCCGGTCTCCCTCAGCGTCGAGTCCTTCTCCGTCCACTTGCTGCCCGCCGAGTACGAGCTCTGCCCGTTCGCCGCGTATCTCAGGGACTTCCAGGACGGCCCGACCGTCGAGCACTCCGCCCGCGGATTTTCTCCCGGCGTCGTCGTCGCGCCCTCTATCATCGAGACGCTCATGTTATTGTGGCCGAACGCGTTGTTGCTCTCCGGGTTCCTGCTGGAGTATTGCTGATGATGGGAGCTCGCGAGCGAGCACGAAGCCGAGTTCGGGGTGCGCAGGAGAGCCCCGAGTGAGCGCCACTTTCGCTCCTGGCTCGAGGACGACGGCGAGATCGAGCCGGCGCTCGTCCACTTATCATCTTGGTGCTTGATCGTCGTCGCGCCCCCGGGCGATCCCACGAGGCCGTTCGCCTGCTTGCACGAAGACGACGACGACGACGACCACTTCCTCTCGCTCGGACAATTGGAGCCACCGTGCTGCTGCTGCTGGCCGCTCGTCCACTTCCTCTCCCCGTTCCCGAGGCCGTTCCCGGAGGACGGGGGCGTCATCGCGTTTCCCTGTTCCCCGCTCGTCCACTTATTGCCGATCCGTTCGGTCGTCCCCGAGGAGGACGATGAGGACGTTATCGAAGAAGCCCCGAGCTCCTCCCTCTGCCTCGCCTTCCACCAGGAAGACGTCGAGGCCGTGAACAGTATCAGAGCCTCTCTCAGAGGATTCTGATTCTGATTATTATTATTGTTGTTGTTACTCTGGTGACTCTTCGAGTCCCTCTTGTTGTTGTCGGCGTCGATCTCGAGCTGGTGCTTTGAATTTATTGCTTCCTGGTGGCAGAAGCTCTTCTCGCAGCTCTTCTGCTGCCAGCAGGCCCGGTTTTCGGTCTCGTCGCGCAGCAGCGTCGAGTTCGTGCTTCTCAGACGCGGCCTGATCCTCGCGAACCCGTACTCGTTGCCGGGGCTCTCGTTATTCTGCGCCTCGAGGACCTCCAGCTTATTATTCACCTCGTTTCTCACCCGGGACGATGACGAGTGCTGCTGCAACGAGCTCGGCCCGTAATAGTGGTGATGGCTCGCGCTCGCGGGCACCTGCTGATGGCCGCTCGGCTGTTGCGGCAGCGTCGAGGTCCTCGCCCGGTGGCCGCTATCCGGCGCGTTTGAGCCTCGCTGCAGGCACGAGAAGCTCGCTGAGTGTCGCAGACTCGATGGCGGATTGTTTACCTGAGATACGCCCAACATCGTCCTCGCTCCGTCTCGTTTCCCCCTCGCGCCGACACTAAACGCGACGCGGCCTTCACATTTGTCAATTTATTTATTATTCTCTCGCACCCTCTCTCTCTCTCTTTCTCTCTTTATTCTTGCTCCAACTGTGAAGAGCACGAATTTGGCAAATTTCGAGATAATTATTCTACCTCCGGTCTCTCGTCTCGCGTTTCGACTCCCCCGTCCGACGAGAATCGTGATGACGGCGGCGAGAGTGACGCCGAAACGATCGCGGCGACATTTTTTTTTCTTTCCTCTCAAACTAACGGTCAAAGCATAACACGTGTGCTTTTTGTCCGGCAACTCAGACAGCGAGTCTGTTCTTATAGCGTGTGGTCCGATCTTCCCGTCCGAGCTTCGCAAAGTGTGTACACATTGGGATCTGAAACACAAATTAGGACGGGGTTCGGGTTGACAAAATTAAAAACAAAAAAAAAACTTATGGTGCATGATTACATGTAATATCGATATATATGGTGACTTTAAGATATAAATGATTATATTACCACATGATGATGAATTAATAAATTAATTAACGAATCAATTGATTAATCGATGTTTCGATGTCTTGTAAATAATATAATTAAGATTGTGAGTTCGTGATTAAAATCGACAATAAAGATTCCTGTCTCTTACACAATTAAAAAAAAAACGGAAAAGAATAAGTATACGTTAACGATGAGCGTGGACGAAATGTTTGGAATGAGTTTGTTCGCGAGAATGTCAAATGTGCGTGTGTGACCAATGCCGGTTAAACACACATTTTTTCGTTGACTCAAGAAAAATATGTATAGAGACGAAATGAGAGAGAGAGGGTTAAAACTGAATATATTAAAAGTGGAATTAGTTGCGATGAGAAAAATTAAAAGAAATGATAATAAAAATAATTGGAATAAATGTGCCCGATCGAAGGGTCGGACGAGAGGTCGGCATTCCTATATGCGAAATTCGTCGTCAATAAAATTTCCAGGCGACTCGGATCCTTCTAATTCGAGACGAGAGAAGTCTCAATGCGGGGAGCGATAATAATCTTCGAGCGCTGCCGCTGCGCGACTTCCTGTGTGTGCCAAACGGGCATATTCTCATAGCGTAGGCCCATCGCTGTCGCTTCAACGTGCGTCGACATTTATTCACGCAATTATTTCGCAATTATCCCCGGGTCTAGACGGTAATTAAAATCGTCGAGGACTCCGATATACGCGGCTGGGTGGTCCACGCTTTCGAACCTCTCGAAGACTCACCATATACTTTTGTTTCACTTTTTTTTTTCAAGGCCCTTAAAATATATTTTTCTCCCACCGCGTGTCCCTTCCGTTTAATCAACGAATGTGAAACTGTCAATTTTCAGAAGAAGAAAACATAAAGCATATATTCTAATCGACAGAAAATTGAATACAAATAAATTATCTCTAAATAAAAAAGTTTTCAGCGATAATGAATCGTTTCTCTTTTCAGAGACAAAAGGATGTGGCGCGTGAAAGCGATCAATCTTATCGGTAATCGCCAAGATTTTTTCAGCACGTATATATGCGTCGTCGAAGCGAACGGTGCAAGCGTTCGGCGAGAGGAGCGAAAGAGAGACAATAAAGGTGAGAATTAACATCTCTCTCGGCGTTGCGGATCAGTATTAATGGAACGTTGGAAAAAAATGGGGAAAAAAAGCGGAGAGAGAGAGAGAGAGAGAAAAAGTATAAATCTTCCATAAAGCAGCGAGCGTGACACGCTCTATCTCGCTGAAACTTGGCAACACAATGCTCCGTTGAGTGGCGGGAAATCAAAGAATATAACAAGCTCCGTGCATTCGCGCATACTCTGCCGGGGGAAAAGGGGGACAGCCATTCGTTAAGAATTATCTAATCTATCGATAGATGGAAAGGGAGAGAAAGAGAAAGAAGCAGGAGGGAGGTCATGCATATTTACTCTCTTCGAATATGGGCTGCAGCGGCGTTCGTGCAGCGATCGAATGAGAAAACTGCGCAATGTCGATTGAGCGCAGTCATTGTTTTCACGGAATAGAGAGAAAAAAAATATGACGATAGAAACACACGAGAAAAGGCCGAGAATGCTCCATCGCGCACACATTCAATTCCTCGACAAAATCCATTAATTTTTTTTATCTTTTACACGATATATAATAACTCACATCGAAATACACATTTCGGTACGAGCCTTTTTTTTTCGTACCGACGAAAATCATTTTTTACGTCCTGCTGACACAGATTTAATTGATAATCGATGAAAAATCAATGCAAACGAAAGCATTAATAAATTTTATTGCGAGTGTGCTCAGGTGTTCGAGTCGCGCGCGACGCCGGGTGGCAGGATATTTTCTATGTGGGAGCAGCAAATGGGTGAAAGGTTTTTTCAAGGCAGGAAAGAGTAAGTGACACCCACGATACACCGTCTGGTCTCTCGCATGTGTCGCGGGATTACGGTGAACGTGAGCGCGCGTCGGTACGCGCGAGAGCGAGAAATTTAATGAGGGGGATAGACGAGAGTAGACAAGGCCGTTTGCATCGGCGAGAGAGAAAAAAAAAGTGCGACGAGAGAGGAAGAGAGGAGAAAAAAAGAGTGTTTGCACGTATACACGCGCGTATATATGAATATTGTATAAATAAATATATATACGCAAGCTCGCGCGTACGAGATCGTTGGATTCGTTGCGAAACAGCGATCGCTTCTGTCGCAACAATAAATGACGTGTAACGTTGCATAGTTTTCTCCCCGTTGTCCCGAAAGCGAAAGAAAGGAGACTGTTTTGTACGCTTGTGTATGTATTTTATATACATATAGCTTCATAAAAGAGCGTTTAGGATCGCGGCCACAATCCGAGTCACGGAGACGCTCGGAGCTCCATTTCGCTCGTATATACGGACGCACCGGCATACACGATAGTCAATCTTTCTTCGAGTGACTCTCGTTTTTCACCGGCTGTCATGGATCTCTCATGGTGACAGCGCGTTCAGTTTCTGACTCAATTTCGAACACGATCACCGGAGTAAACAGACTCTACCGGTTGTCCTGAAATAAAAGACGCAGAGACACGTCCTCATTTTGAGAAAATTATTTTTTCACAATTTTCACAAAATCCCGAATTGAGAATTTTTTGACAATAACTCTTTGCCCAGAGCTTTCATTCATTATGTACAAATCTAATAGATAAATTTATCAAAATTGAATTTTGACTCATACAGTGCTACGTATATATTTTTAATATTTTAATTTTGACAGAGCCTGTAGATATTTTTATAAACGCGCGCATAAAGTATGTGATACAGATTTGATCGTGCTCTTGTTAGATGTGGAACATGACGAACGATATATAGTCTCGATCGATAGCGAATATATATAAACGCGAGGCAGTATATGTTTAGAATGAGAGAGCTGCGATTCGTTTCGGCATTCGTATATACATACACGTAATTTCCAAACGTTATTTCTGCGGTCTGAATTTTCAGGCAACAATAATATAGAGGAGATATTAAGAATGGATATGCGGCAGAAATAAAGCGCAACGCGATTGCAGGTGAGTTTTCAGATGGATTGTGTAGCCTGGACGAGCACGTGCTCCGAGATACAGAATGAGATAAACAATTTTTTTTCTCCCTTATTTTTCTTTCTCGAAGGATAAAAAGTGGTTTGAACGTTCAGATGACGAACAAGATAGGCGCGCGTGGATAGAGCGCAATAAGAGAGCAGACAATTCGAACGAAAACGCTTGAATGGGATCGACTGCGGCGAGAGCGTGAAACGAATATAAAGAATGCACATATATAACGAGCGTCTTCGAATTCAGATCGCTGTGTGTGAAAAGTTCCTTATATATCGGTACGACCATCAGGCATTCCTCGATAATTCGGAGGAGAAAGATACAGCGAGAGGCGTTCGACGAATCAAAAATCCAACCGCGACGGATCGAGGTTGGATTAACAGATTTTCACGTTTTCGTGTTTGACATCCAATTTGACATTTGTTTCAACGATCTCGCGCGCTCGTCGATTGAACCAAATCGTTTTCGTTCCGAGGTCAGTTTTTTTCTGCTTCTTATATCCTGTCCCTTTTCTCTCTTTTTGTATTTCTTATCATCTCCTGGCCATTCTCTCGATCTTTTCGATCGAACGAAAAATGTTTGTTGGAAGATTACACGCGCGGCGAAGGTCTGGAATTATCGATATATCCTCGTCGCGGGTCGTTATACTAGGATGAGGTCGAGATGAGAATCAGAAAAGCTTCCGAAAGCGATTGCTTATCTTATCGAAAGTATATATATGAAGGATAGGTAGCGAGTCTCTTGCAACTTTCTCGATACACGAAAGGGAATTTCTTTCCTCCTTCCCCTCGCGCTCGTATCTTGGCGCGCTTTCTTCTCTCTCTTCCACTTGTTCCTCTCTCTTTTTTTTTTCGTCGTCATACAGATATATATAGGCGGAAAGTGGGATCGGGATGAGATTCTTCTCTCAATGGCTCCGCATTACATATTGACTTTCAATCCTTCTTCAACCTCCGGTATATTCTTTTTCACGCTTCTTTTTTATCCCCTTTCATCCGTCATTTCTTCCATGGGACTTCGATCAGAGAAATTCCCTCCGAGAATATACACCGCGCGTCCCGATGATTGGAAATAAATCGGGCGATGCTTCTGACAAAAGGTGTACTCGACGTTCCCGAGTCTTTTTCCCTTCACACCGTGTACATATCTACATTGCATATATATACTCCGACGATGGAAATATGTACATATGTATAACGACGATTTTGTGAGAGATACTCGACAAATTTTTCCCATTTGTCTCATCGCTGTCGAATCGTTTCAATATAGTCTCTCGAAAATTCAATTTTTTACCGTCATTGAGAAATTGATTTGCACGCACTGATAAAATTATTTCAACATTTTTTTAGATATAGACAATAATGAGAAATTTTACCTGCTTAGAAAAGACACGAAACGTCAGTCTTGTTATTTTTTGTCTCTCTATCGCTCTCTAACGCATATTTTTCTCGACCACACGCGATGATCTTTCACACTTTAACGTCGTGTCGCGTTTCACTCGGGATAATGAAGCGATGATGTACGAGGAGAGAGAAAAGTGCTCTTTCGCGTACGTGGAATTGCGCAGTAATTATTCCTCATGAATATTCATAGGATATAAAAAAAAAGTTCTCAATATGTGTGCTCACAGTTAGATTACATTATTCGCGCGTTTGTCTCGGCGTGTGTCCGCGATTTGAAAAAATTCTCTCACACCTTAGCATTGTTCGACGCACGAGGAATTTTCATTCGATGCTTCGCAGTGCACACTTTTTTTTAAATATATATTCATGTGCGATCCGTTTGAATAATTATTTCATCGAGAAAAGGCAAATAAGAGGAGCGGAGTGTGTATCACGGAGACAAGTTTAAGCTGTATCGTTACAGATGAAACTCACCCGGCGCTCAGGGTTGCCGGACGGGTGAGCACGTAACGAGGAATGTCGACATAATCTTGAAACAATTTGCGCTCTGAATACCTCCAGTCACCTGGTTCGTATAATTGGCATGGATCTTCGGCCGGAACTAATTGTTCATACCGCGAGCGCCCACATGTATATATTTATTCGCGCTCGTCACCTTTTCTTCATCAAACTCATTTGCCAACTAAAAATTCCGCTCTTTTTTTTATTATTTTTCATTTTCCATTTTCACCAGAATATAATATATAATAATCGTGCGTTGAATTTATTAAAATTCATAGAGAGTAAGAGTATGAATTCTTCTGTGATTTACCAAGAATCGTGATTCTCGCAATGGAAAAACGTGTCTCGGATAAAATTACAAAAGAAAATTCCAAAGTTCCCTAGCGTGAACGCGAGCGTATTTCCTGTGTGTTGAATCTCGCGAAATTGCCACAATCCCAAGAATCGAGGGAAAGAGGGCGAGAGAAGGCAACAATCGTGTCCTTAATAAATATAAGAATTGATAAAAAGAAGAAGAAGAAGAATATAAAACATTTACCAAGAAATTTTTTTCAATATTTAATTTTTCCTTGAAATGTTTATTTCAATTTTTTACCGGAATAATAACTTTTGTATCCGTGGATTGTTATTATAGTTATTATTGTTGTTATATTTTTTTCGTTTTTAATTCTTTGTGGAGAAGTGAAAGGGCGTTCGGAACAAGGGCTGGCATTTTTATGGCGATATCGCGTGCATTCGATCACGACGTCGCAGCGAATTGGAAGAACCCCGTAAAGAGAGCACCGGTACATAAAAAAAATACCCGATTGATCGTATATTTGACTTTTCATAGTATTTCCCAGCAGACTTTTTCACCGTTGATAGACGAAAAAAAAAGATTGACAAAAAAAAAACTTGCGATAAATGAAAAAAAGTGTCAGCTGGCTCAGATTTAAATTTATTTTTCGACTCGGTGAAAAGAAATGTTCGCGTCTAGGGTCGTCGACTCGGATAAGTATATATACGCGCGTTTTCGACGATTCATTTTTCTGCAAATAATTAGAGGGCGAAAAACGCAAGTCGCAAATGAGATATAGCGAGAGCGTAACGAGCTGAGAGAGAAAAAAGTATATTGCTCGTTCATGCGACGATGACACACGAGGATCAGGGAGCGCCGGAAAAGAATACGCGGGGCTCGAGTCCTCCCATTTCGTGTCTCGGGGGGCATGCGGCAAAAACGGTAGTAACGTCGGGTCGCTTTAATGCGCTATATATACATCAGCAGCGAAGATCGCGCGCGGTGAATGGAGAGATTGAATAACGGACGAGACGGCAGAGAAAGTATACATCTCTGAGACGAATGTATGCCATGCACATTTGATGAAAAAAAAATAGCAATGAAATGCAAATAAAAAAACCATACGTCACAAACGATCCACGCAGGATCGATCACACTTTTTTAAATCGAAATAAAATCTTATCTCGTATAAAACCAATCAATTTTAATTCGAAAAAAAGAACGTCAAGAGGGTATATTCTCTGACGCATCGCGATGATGAGCATTGTTAGAAAGTGCATAGTTATGAGTTATATTCTTAGAGACAGAGAAAAACGTATATGTCATTAAAAAAAAATAGAAATCTCGGAACATCGTTTGCCGATGAGTCGCGAGTTAACGATTCTGGGAGACAATGTCGTATAATCCGGAGGAAGAGGACTCGAAGGGACACGAATTATCGCGTGAACGCTTCGACGGACGTAAAACTCGGAGGGAGCGGAGGAAGAGAGAGGAGGAGGAGGAAATGTATACGCCGGGGAGAAGCGGAGTTGTCTCCGTTAATAGAAGTTCGTGACGTTACCGGTGGGCAAAGTGACCGAAGAAACGATAAATGCATCTGACGGATGCGCCGCGTATATATACATATTTTCCAACTCGAGACAAGACACGGCCGGAGTATATGCTCGGCTCGTCGAAGAGTAATTAGGAAGAAAATGGGTAATAAGCGGTGGGTTTCCAAGACGAGAGAGGGGGGGCTCGAGGGAGGAGAGTGCAATTAGCGAGTACGAGAGACACGCAGAGAGTTTGCGGGCTTAGTAAAATTTCCAGAGGCGAATAACTTGCGAAGAGAGAAACGAGCGAGCGCTCGAATAAAAGGCGAACGAGGATTTTAATAAAAAAAAAAAAGGACACACGTCTCAGAAATATGAGGAACGCGCGCGCGCTCGATAAAGTTGCTCGAGCCTACGATTAAATTCGTCGCAATTCAAACGTGTCATTACCGTAATAACGAGTAACGCGAGACAAAAAAGCTCATGCGACGTAGAGTAAGAGAGAGAGAGAGAGAGAAAAGCCCAGTGTTTGCTAAAAATATACAAATTTCCTCCAACTCGCGAATTGGAGCAACGCTTTTCGAGGTTAAAAATCGTGTGTGTGTTATATATATTTCTCGTTTGAGGAGCGCGCGTATACATCGGGAGGAGAAGAAAAACTCTATGTAAAGCTTAATTGTGTGCGAGAACCAAGGGGACATCCCCCGGTAGGACTGTGCACGATATCAACTCGACTCGCGTCTCCTTCGCCGAGTCGTCACGCAATCCGGAAATATTCAAATTCCCGTCCTTGCATACATCCCTTCCCGCGTCCCCCTCATCCCCTTGCCGTCATCGATCCCATCGCCGAATACGTGCACGCGCGTATACGTATGTATCGACGTATCGCGCTCGAAACTTTTCCCCGCGCGCGCTTTCGCGGAGAGCGAAAGATAAGGAGGGAAAAAAAGAAAAAGTGCAGTCGGTGTTGATTCGAATTAATTCGACTCTGGATGTGTGCAATTTAGCCTCAAATCAAATTTCGAAAGAATTACGAAAAAACTATCGCTTGATTTTTCATAAATAATATGGAAAGTTTGTATAATTAATTGAGTTTCTTTTTATGGAGATTTGTATATAGGGTCGTGTGTGTAGGTTCATTAAAAGGTGCGGTCGTGCTACTGGTATATTATATTGAATAGTCAATTGATTATATTTTCTAAAGGAAAACACATGTTTGAATATTCGGTATATGAAAATTAGTATACAAGATAAGGTACTGGAAAAAGAATATTTCATTAAGATTGGTCAGTTATTTCGACTTCGAGAGAACCCTTTCAAGCTTCAAGAGTTTCTCACGTATATTTTTTCAATTTAAACTATACTTGTTTACCATGTATTTATCTCCATAAAGGATTTTTTTTTCATGAATTCATGCAAATCTTTAGTTTTTTAATCATCGGCGTTTTTTTTTAAATTCGTTCAAAGGACTACGTCGAGAATTGCGTCACAAAACGTCACAATAAAATTAATAATTCAAAATATGCCAAATCTTAAAATAAATGCGCCGCAAAGAATTTAAATTTATTTTACACCAGTTAGGAAATTATTTGAACACTGTTTGAATGTGCTCTATCGGGATTTGGCTTTATCTGCTTCATTTTTACACGTAAAATTTATTCTCCGTTTACACTTAGTTATTGAATTTTTTTTCAGGTACAAAATTCCAACAAATATATACGTAAGCGAAAGTTCTTTGTTGTAAAGTTTCATTAACTCCGCGTCGTATTTCAATTCAAGATTTTTGTCTAAGAATAATACTTGATGGTAATGGTGGCACGACCGTATCTTGATAGACAAAAATTGAGTATTATTTTTACGATCGGCGGAGAGAAATGAGAGTGAATTTCACCGCGGTTTTTAGCTATACACAGATGTACACATGCGCAAGGAAGACGGGAAAGAGAAGAGAGTGTATTACGTGTGTGTCGTAAGGGCGTGGGAAAAGATTGTCTTCGGTTGAGCTAGAAATGGCTCGTGTGGGTTACGAAGGCAAACCGTATACGAACGCTTGGTATCGCTTGAATAGGCGGAACTCGCCGAGAATTACTCGAGACGGTTTTGCAGACACACGAACGCGGACAATTATGAAAAGATCGTCCCGCGGCGTTCCTTCGCGTTCATTAATCCGAGTAAACGTGTGTAATTGGCCGAGCGAGGGTGCGAGGGATAAGCTCCGGAGAAATAAGAAGCCAACGAAACGTAATTAACGTATATACGAACTGGCTAAATCTTCCCCGCTACGTCGTCTATTCGAAGCGAGAATACACGTTTTGGTTCATTTGATTCTTAATAACTGTTTTGGAATCGAGCTCGCGAATAACGCCTAATTGGCCGTGTATGACCGATTTATTCACGAGAGCCAAAAAAGAGCTTCGTTAGCAAAGGAAAATTTGATTTTAAACAATAATCTTCGTGTCGTTTACGAAACAAAAGAATATTTTTAAAAAGCAGATAATCATCGCGTTCTTACGCGACGAATCACATAATTTTGCTAAAACGTTGAATAATCCTGCTTGTTGATCTGCGATATTAAGTAACACACAGGCTCGTATATCAGCGGAAGGTGTATATGGAGCGACGATAAAAAGCAAAAAATAAAAAGAGAGGTTCAAGATCGCGTGCTCCCCGTGATCTCTTTTTTTTTTCTTCATCTCCCTTTCACAGACGCTGTCTCTCAACGCGAACGTTTGGCTCGTCGGCGATATTTAGCTGGGAGAACGCGCGTAAAAGTGTGCGTCCTCGTAAGTGCACACGCAAATGAAACTCACACGGGGAAAGCCGAGCACAAAATGACCAAGAAAGTCTCCGGGAGTCGAGGGAAGGTTCTCTCGTGTCTGAAAAGTCGTCTCGTTAAAAAAAAAAGTTATACACTCTTAACACCGCGAGCGTACGGAGTGTGTTCACGCTTTCTCTAATAAATTACAGAATTTTTTCTCCCTTTCGTACACACCGGAGTTACGATGATTAAGGCCGGGCTCTGGTGAATCATCAAACCGTAACGCGATATATCTGGACGCGTACAACATTTTTTTTTCTTTTTTTTTTGGAAATCTTATGATGGCGAGCCAAGCGCCACCTCTCGTATACCAAAAAAAAATTTTACGATTCCAAATCAAGTACGTTTATTCGTTGCTTTCTTGCGCAATAAAGGAATTCTTTCAAATATCGAGATACTATATAACTTTGTTTTCTTGTGCAAGAAAAACGTTCTGGACTGCACAACTTCATAAACACATATCTTTTTTTGATTTTTGCGTTGGAAAGAAAATACGAGAGAATAAGGGAGAAGAGTGCAGAGGAAACCTGGCAAGGACGATCTCAAGTATACTATACTTGTGTATAAATATTATTGAGCGCAAAAAAGGAGAGATACGTCTGCGTGTATATATCGCGTTACACAGCGCTCCGTTTTCTTAAATACTCGGACGTTTAGCGTAATATAATGTGGTTTTGTCAAAGAGCGACATGAGAATAAGAAGGTAAGACGAGACGATGGCGGACGGTTCGCGCGTATATGTCTCCCGAGAGATGAAACTCTCTCGAAGGTATATTATGACCAAGTTGCAGTTCCCGTGCGTAAAACACACGAACGGTGCGTTTGTGGACGAGAGTCAGATGAGAAAGAGAGAGAGAGAGAGAGAGAGAGAGAGAGAAGACAAACGTTGATTCGTATTATTTATATAGAACCTGGGTGTTAAACCACGTGAGACTTTGCGTTGCAAGTCTCGAGATTCTCGGCTTGTTTACGTACGTGCCAACAATGCATACGCGAAAATAAAGCGCAGCGAGAGTGCACGCGGTACTCGCCAAGACGCACCTGGAGGATCGCATCAATTACCGCGACATTTTTTTCACTCCAGCAAGCATGAATTTCAGCGTCGCAGTTATATTTTATTCGATAGAAATTCTATCGGTGATTCCGCTATGAAATATTTATTGCGAAAATGCGAGGAATTTAATCTTCGATGTAAATTTGTGCGTGATAAAATTAATGAGTTCGTGTTTCTTTTTCTTTTTTTTTGATCAGTGAGCCTGCTGATGAAAAAAAAGATACCTTGCGAAGGAATGAAGCTTGAATCGCAGAGAATAATTAGCTCTTTTATCAATCGGAGAACGTGAATTAATAAAAACGATTGCAATCAATAGATCAACTGAGAATTGAACTTAGCACTTATTATTCTTATTGTAAAATAATTCAAAATAATTCGATCCTAATGACTTGAAATAACGAAAGTTTCGAAAAAATTGAAAATGATTAAACATATTCGTGAAATCGATCAGCGACTTCGTTGCACATGAAAAATATTTAGATATTCGTGTAATATATAGAAAAAAATAAATTTAGAAACAATTTTTCATCGAGAATGATTATTCCATTCAAAAATTTGTCTTCGCTTCATAAATTTGAATTTTTTTTCCGAAAATAATAAGATATCCAGAATATTATAAATAAAAGGGAAAAACATAATCAGGTAGGTTTATCATGCTCGATTTTCTTTAATTACCGCAATTTTTTAGGCTACGCATTAATATTCTACCGCAAGCTGCGCAAAATTCGATTTTCATTTGATTTACAGATTGTGATGATTGCCCATAATGAAAAAAAAAGACGCGGGAGATTTCACATTCCTGCATCGGCGAATTTACAAACGTCAAAACGAATACGACTCGATACAAGTTCGGGGTAGTGGCTACACGATTATCAAACTTTATTTCCAGCTTAAAAGCAAATTTTTGCGTCTGTACGATCGGATTTCCGTTGATTGGCGCATTAATTATTCTACGAACGCGCCTCATCGTCAATTTCGCGTGCACGCACCAAATGGCGCACCTCATATTTTTGCACGATCGCACGAGAACTTTTTATGCATCAAGAACGAAAGAGCGGAGTCGGTGGATGAAAGGTATTTATAACCCGATAACCGATCGTTGTATAAAAGTTCAGAACAAAAATGAGTTGCGACGAAAAAAAAAGTTTCATTTACTATTTAACTCGCAAAAAATAAAAAATTTCCATAAATGATGTATTGCGAAAAAAATACCATTAAATGACAAATATTAATTTATACTCTCGTATGGAAAGATTTATGGAATCTCGTTTCAGAAAGCAAATAAAACGCGCGGAGTATCAAAACGGGAGTAAAGTTTTGATTGCTCCTTGGAGTAAAATAATTTTGGTGGATAAACAGATAACGAGAAGTGCTTCTGTGCGTATATAGAGGTACGTCGTGGGCATTTGCGTGCGTACAATGGAAAGGAAAACGTCGCGGGGAGCAAAGTTATAGTTACGGACCCGGAAACCCGACCGACCGGGAGTAACGCCGGAGTCATATTCTTATTTCACATGCGTAATGTATACACAAAGCCAGACGTTAAACTCTCCGCATAAAATAATACACGAAGTATTTTAACATTGTAAATCAGACGACACGACGCTATTGCGAGGCTTTTCATTACGGCTATTAGCAAGAAATAATCCCTCGTAATATCGTCGTTATGACGATCTTTCATCTAATATTCGTCCATGTCACAAGTCATTTTGTTCCTTTATATAAGATAATAAAAACGTTTTTTGAAATATTTAATCCACTAAAATTTTGAGTAATTTCGATTTTTTCTAATATAATTAAAAATTTGTCATATTTACACGATAATACACGTGTCGCTTCACTTTCGTAGTTGAAATTTTCGCATATGGTGTTATGGGTAATTATATGTAATGGAGAAAAAGATTATCGAAGAGGAACATTTTAAGCGATGAGAGTCGAATTATTTCATTCTACTGAAAAAGGAGACATTTTTTGTTATCATTTTCACTGTGCGATTGAAAAAAAGTAAATGCCGTGAGCGGGAGGTTGCGAAAAGCACAATGAGAATCCGAGGCACGTGTTTCTCTTGTATACAATGGCGAGTGCCTCCATGTTGCGAACATAGCAACAAAAACGTGCTCGTACACACCGAATGCAAGTCTAATATTAGAGAATTATAATGATAAAAACCGTTTCGCTTCGTTGCTGTATACTATACAATTTATATTTATACGTTTATAAATAATGTACGACATTCAGGTATATTATTGAAAGAAATAGAAATTTCCTTGTAGACCATGTCGTTTTATAATTTGACTTTGAAATTTTAGAATTTTTGTATTCTGAAAAATGTTGTATTATACACAGAGTGTAAAGAAAAATGGTTAGAAGTTGGCGTACAAAAGGATTTTGTTGAAAAATGAGCTTTTGTGTTTCATCGAATATAAATTATAAAAATTAAGAATCAAAGAATGAAATAATAAAAAAATTAAATAATAAAAAATATATCATCAATAAAAGATTCAAACTCTGCATTAAGAAATTTCGAAATAGATTAATATTTGAACAGGTTTGTCACACCTTAAACTTTGTTCTGCTTCGCAAGAGCCAATGACGGAATAAATGTTGGTTTCATCAGGGAAACTCGATCCCGAAGCGACTGTAAAAGGCCGTCTACAGGAATCAATGTAACAAAATATAAATCGAGGCCACAATATATGTTTAAAAAAAAAACAAGAATAAAAAAAGTAAAAATGGGAAAGTGCAACTGTGGCTCCGGAGTACCGGAAGAAAGCTCGAGTTTCAACTTTCAATAAAAGCGACTGGCGGGCGCGTGTGCCCCGCTTATCATCCAGGTTTATTCATAGCTCGCCTCGTTGCAAAGATTATATTAAATAACGCGAACACGCTGATTGATCAATTGAGGAGATTTTTCGAGGACTGCTGCGCGCCGACAGGGAGCAGAGTGGACGAGAGAGGAGACGACTGTACGCGGAGCGAATAAATAATTCGAGTGTGTGTGTCGCGCGCGATGAGGCCGCTGTAAATTTCTTATCGCGAATTATACACGCGGACGGTATAACCCCCGCGCGTACGTGTATTTTTACATCAACGCGATTGGATCTTTTCTTCCTGCACACACGCAAAAACACACGCACACACCTTCCCTTTAAATTTTCTCGCGACGAGGCTCACTCAACGGGAAGTCCGCTCTGGTATATATCTTTCTCTCTCTTTCACGTAGGCGTTGTAAAAGCTCGAGACAACCGCCATTTCTCGCAGCGACAACTCTCTCGTATATACCGTTTCGCCTTTTTCTCTCTTTCTCTCTCTTATTTCTCCATTTTTTTTTCTCCCGCCCGAAGAAGCTCCGTGTAACAATCATTGCAGAGTTTTGTAACGCGCATTGTGCGACGACTAATCGACCGGGCACCGAGAATAGCCTCGGAGGACCGAGAAATTTAACGACGGACGCGCGAGATATCCGATCGCGTAGGATTGCGTCGTCTGCTCCTTTTTTGTCAAATTACCATTTCCTCCTTATTTTTTTCCCGATACTTTTCTCGGTGTCCTCGTCGAAGATAGGAATTCTAATGTCTCCGCGACGACTCGCGCGGTTATCTCAAGTTGTTATTTCGATGCGAAAAAAAGTCGAGGATATACCTTTATTTTTACGCTCGTATACTTTTATTGTTGAATTTTTTAGTTTAATAAATTTCTAGGAATATAACGTGACGCAAGAATAAGAAATGTACGCCTGGACTGTGCACTTATTTATCTCGACGTGCGACTGGCGAAATAAGAGAGATAAATCTCATCGTATATCATAGCAACCCTTTTTTTCGGATTGCTCCAATTTATTTGGCATTGTGGGCGTACGAGTCTGGTGGTTATGTCCCCGTGAAGGAAACAATATATGCAATCCTTCAAATTATATCATTCATTAAAAAGAAATAAAATGCACCGGTTTTAAAAAGTAAATATCTACACACACGAAGATTATTTTATACGAAAATTTGTTACTACTATTTTTCATATTTTGTAGTAACTGTTTGGAATTTTTGAGAATGAATGAAAGAATTTTTATATATGTATTAAAGATAATTTTGATAATAAAATGGATTAAAATCCTTTAAATATTCAATTGTTCACCAGAGTAATTTTTTGTACGAAATTATCCTGTGTATTTTGTTATTAATCTAAAAAAGAAAGAATAAAAGAAGAATATGATTTAAAGCGTAATATAGAAATAAAGATAATTTGATTGAGCGCAAAATGTATGTAGACTAATAAATAACCGAGAAAATATCTGTAAATGAATGCACGAAGGAGCATGCAAAAGTTAATGATATCGTGCACAATGAACGGCTGGGTAAACGATCTATGAAAAAACGCGGTAACCCACATGTTTATGTGCCGTCCAATATATTTCGCTGCGGAAAGAGTTCGCCTATGCTCGGCCATTCTTCTTCTTCGCATCTCAAGATCGCGAAAACTCTATTCCGCACACATATATTTGTAAAGCAAAACAGAGCGAACTCTTCGAGCGGACTCTCGTACTTAACGGGAGTAAAATCTCCGGGAGGGGAGTGGACAGAGCGAAGCGCACACGGGATAAGGGAAGGAGATGGAAAATGAGCGTAAAGTTGAGCGCATAAACGCATCCATCAAGGCGTTGTATCCTCGCCACGCTACTCGGAGAATCAAATTGCTGACCCAAATTAATCTAGACTGTGTTAACTATTCGTGCCCGAGGCGCGTGTCGCCACCCAAATGTACCCCTCTCTCCCCTTCCTCTTTTTTTCTTTTTAATATACGAGCGACTACACGGCTGCTTCTTTCTGACGTGTGTTTGACTTGATATTTTTGCTGTTCTTCTAGGCCCACACTTCATACTCGTGTTGCGAGTTGTGTTTGACATGAGTGGAGAAAATTTAGTGTGTTCGAGGACCTCCAGCCTGATTTTTCGACAATCGAAAATAGGAAAATCTCAAATTTTCAAGAGGCGATATTTTTTCGTGTCTTCGACGTAATAGACTTTATTATGGGTAATTCCTAAAAAATTTTGCAAGACGAGACGAATGATTCACACAACAATAAGGTCATATTTTTTCCAAAGCAGGGCACATTGAATATTTTTTATGAGTAGAGATTAACCAAAGGTTAATGCGCTCTATTCCGATGAATTGATTAGAGGCTTCATGTTTTTTTTTAATAAAAGGATTTCATTTTGTCTCGTGGCCCTAGCATTATAGATCAAGAGAAGAAAATCCATGCAATTTTCACTTGTAATTTCCAAGAAGGAATTATTCCTACATTTTTTACAAGAATCTACGATTTCCTCATAAATATCACAGACATACTAAATATTTTTCTCATTAAACAAACAAGAATAAATCATCAGAAGTACGGGTTTAAAAAATATTGAAATTAATGTAAAAGTATAACAATTTTAAGTGTACTTTGATTTTATCTTCGCAGTACTCGATTTTTTTCTCAATTTCCTAATAGGAATTCCTCATAATTAAATTTCGCAGATTGCACACTATATATTGCTATCTTATACTCTCCAAAAAATAAAAAAATAAAAACAATAAATTCAAGTACGAGATTAAAAAAATGTATTTTAAAATGACTTTCGTTAAATTATATATATTTGACGATATCGTCGCAATGTTCGGTTTTAATTTCGAGCAGAGAGGCAATATAAATAGCGATAAAAAATAAGAAATAGGCATCCTATTGCGGCTTGGACGCGAGAGCGTCGGTCGTAACGAGGGTCGTATCGCGGATGTCTAAAAGCGAAACTGGACTAGTTCATAGCGAGTTTCGTGGTGTAAACGAACGACGTCGATTGAGATGAGAGGACAGGCCAGGCGGAGGGAGCGGGTACAGAGAAGAATCTTATTTTCTTGTCTCGAAGCCAGCAACTCGTGTGGTAATGAGTACGAAACGTAATACCGAGCTCGCGCGAGAGAGCCCATCGTCGCTCATGCCCGCGCACGACGGTCTTTAAATTCGCATGCGCATATATATACGTACATTTATGCATTGAATATATAAATTATATGGTGTGTTTAAAAAAAATACACAAGTACAATTCGCGTCTAAAGTGTTTGCAGAATATATAGACAATAATAACATAAATAAAGTTGTAAACGCGTAAATAAAACTTGCGAAAAAGATACGTGTTGAAATGTTTAGATTGACGTATGTATGATTTTGTTTATATTATGGAGTGCGTGTGTTTGTAGATTAAAAAAAAATTATTGGTTTACGTTCTAAGAGTTATTACGTCGACGAGGGCAGTGTATACACTGGACGTTGGCATGTTGACGCTATTATTCAATCCACCGTTGCCCGTACATTGCTCTCGTCTCTTATTTTCTTTTTCTCTCCCCATCCTTCTCTTCTTGGCTACGGACACGGGCGCCTGATGATAATTATAATTGCATCCGAGCGCTCTCGCGATCTCTCTCGAGAAGGGCGCGAAGCGTCAGCTCGAATCATTAGCACCAGTGACACCCGCACCTTTCAGTTATATTTTTCCATTCATCCTCACGTGTGGTACGCACACTTTTATTAAGATTCATACACAAGGCCCCTAATTACGAAGTACAGTTCTATATTTTGTTTAATGGCCTGAGAATAGACCGAAGAGGCGAGCAACGGACCTGGGCCTTGTACAGTTTTAAAAAAGAATAATGCGCATTTTGTTGGGGAAAATAAGAAGTTGATTAGATCATTGATGAAAAATTTTTCATCGTGTAACGACAATTTTCATTAAAAATTTTTCAATCTTTTTTTTTACGATTAATTGATTAGAGGTTTTATCTCTTTTTAAATATATAGGATACATCCGCACTGACAGTTTTTAAAAGTATTTTGAAACAATATTATAAATTAGAAACATTAAACTACTCACTTTTCGTATGATTGAAAATTACTGAAACTGGCACTCGATTGAACTTGTCGAATTTCTACGAGATGTTTTTCGGAAACCGGGCTACTGATTCCAAATTGCATCATAAATCCGAATAATTAACACCTCGTTCGGTTTTTCCCTCGATCTTGACCGATCACCATGGAAACAATTAATGACCGAGGGATTAACGAAAATTTGAAACATTTTTTTCCTCGTTACGCTCGACGAATTTTCTCTCTTTTTTTTATGTTTACGATCCTCGAACTATTCAGGTATATTTTTGTCCATATATATTGGATATAAATAATAGAAAATTGTGTTGCAAGTTTTTTTCGCATGAGCTGAGAAAATTTAGGGTGTTCGAGGACCTCCAGCCTAATTTATCGAGAATCGAAAATAGAAAAATCCCAAAATTTTAAGTGGCAATATCTTTTCGTGTCCTCGACGAATTCAACTTTATAATGGGTAATTCCTGAAAATTTGTGCAAGACGAAATGAATGATTCAAACATCATAGTCATTATTTCCAAAGCAGCGCACGTTGAATTTTTTTTAATGAGTAAAGATTAGCCAAAATTTAATGCGCTCTATTCCTATTAATTGATTAGAGGCCTTATGTCTTTTTTAATATAGGATTATTTCCTCTCCAAAATCTTTTTTATTTATTTTCGTTGTTTATTAAATTTTTATTGTCAATTAAACGATTAAAGAAATGTAAATAATTTTTTTTATTTACGAAACTCCATTTCGTGATTCCGAGGAGTCTTTGTTTTGTTAGATTTTGTAAGTACAGTCGTGTACTGAATTATTCCGGGTACCGAACAATATAACTTGAGAATAATGGTCGGCTGAACTTTCGTTTTACAGATGGTCGCTCATTACTACGTCATTACGCTCGTGTAATATACCTGTGGCAAAGTTTACTGCACGGTGAACCGTGCAACCAGGCTTGTATATATCGAAATCTGGAAGAGATTCGAGAGGGAGAATAAATCCCGGTAACGATTTCCGTCCGGACTGGGATCCTGACTTACCCATTATAATTTTCAATTCAAATTTATTCGCCTCGAAAATTTGCGAACGAGATACTCGAAAAGTTTTGATAAAATATAGGAAATTTCACGATATTGGAGGAAGCAAAAAATCCATCGTATTCTTTGTTCCCATGCATGAGCGCGAGTTAAAAAAAAATAGTATCTTGGTAAATAAGCTGCTTGATGATTTGAGGTTAAAGACAGTACATTATTCTAACCCGAGTCGCTAAATTGCACGTTGTGGCGGAGAGAGAGAGAGCCTGATGGCGGATCGAGATCCGAAGGCGGAACAATAATAATTGAATCGACGTATCCATGCGGAGTCTGGAGCTTCCAGAAAAGTATTGGCTTCGGTGAATTAATTATCGATGATGGCAATAACGAAAATGTCAGGGAATGAATGCGCGCGCGCGGCGCAGGGGAGAAAGGCATGGAATTGTTGGCTTTTGCGGGGGAGTGCGAGCGAGACGACGAAAAAGTGTACTGACTCGGACTATGTTGCTGGGTTTCTCGATCCGAGTCTCGTGCGAGAGAGGCATTATAAAGAAGGAGAGAGAAAAGATGAAAGAAAACGCAAGGCCAGCGCCAGGTCATTGCCGTTATACGAACGACCGTACTCACTTACGGTCCTCGCGACTTATTCTCGCTTATATAGTTACGCTCGCGCTACCTCGCATATTTTCGAATAAACACACGCGAGTGCGCGACTCGTCCCCGAGAGTATGAATATTCCACGCCATATATTTTTCACGCGTGCAAAAAGCTCCGACTAAAAAGCCGGATAGAAGGCGCAAAAATTTGCGTTCATCTGCGCGCGTACCGAAAATGATAAATTATTTCTCCTCGCGGCGATCCTCATCGTTTTTCGACTTTCTGATCTCGAAATGGATGAAACGCGCGCTATTTATATATACTCGGGGTCAACGGGCTCGCTTCGTTATTTTTCCATTCGAAAAAAATTAACATTTACTTCTAAGAACACATATTTTTATCGTTACCGAATTGAGATTGTTTGAAATTTTTCCTCTTCCGTGTTCAGAAAAAATTCGGATTATATCTTTAGAAAAATAGAGGAATTAATTGGACGAGTGTTCTGCGATTTTTAACTCCCTCGACACGTTTTTCGCACGCGTGTGTGTTTGTGTGTGTAAAAAAATAAAAGAGCGAGTATATAATAAGTGATTTTGTGTATAGAGGGGATTGAAATAACGAATACGATATAGATTCTCCGTCTCACTCTCTCTCTCCTTTTCATATATACGTCTGTAGAAAAGTTGCTGGCCGGATAGAGAGAAAATGTAGGGGAGATTTGCGTGGGTGTACGTTCATTCGAAGCATCGATACGTCATGACACTTTGTATCGATACGAGTAAACAGTATTACAAGATTGCCAATAAAATAATGAAAACAGCCGCAATAAATCTCGACCCATAAAAATAATGCCGAGAATAATCGCGTACTTAAATTTCTTGGCTAAAACAAGCACTAAAAATATGCGACGAAGAACAATAAAATGGATATAAATAAAAATATATACGTATATACGCGTGAGTGGAAATATAGCGAAGAGGAGAAAAAAATGAATTAAAGTGATAAAAATATGTATGAATAGAATTAAAGAGAGATTGTTAGGCGGAGAGGATTAGCGAGGAGAGAATAAAACGTAAGTTTGGTATGGCGCGGGGGAGGAAATATTCGCGGCGGCGTTGCGTGCAAAACACAGCGAGGCTCTCTCTCTGCGCGTGCATTTATCTCCCGGGGTTCGCGGCGTGGAAGGTGCGATATATCGAGGAAGAACCGGCACCGTACGGTAACTGCCGCGCAGTGTCGCGAGTATACCCGGAGAAAGAGAGCCGGGGAGAGGAAAGAAAAAGAAATACGGAGTGTATTATCCGCGGGAAAGGCGTGGGCGTACGCTCTGACCGGTCTCCGTACTTTTCTTCAACTCGTCTTTTTTTCTTTCTTTCTTTCTTTCTTTTATTTTCCCTTTCTCTCTCCCTCGCTCATTCTTTTTCTTCTCTTCGCATTAATCCGAGTCGTTTTTGCTGTTCTCTTTCCTGTTACGCACGCGAGACGCCGGATTAAACTGCGCAATCAATTTCCGAGAGCCAATCATTTTTCAGAGATTAATAGAATTAATGCGACAGACGCGTTATTTTTTTCTCTCCCCGCCACCGCGCATAAAGTGTATTTCGATAAATTTTAATTTTATAGCAACATTTTTTACGATTTTTCATCGTTTATTTATTCTGTTTGCGAAACGAAGATTTATCATGGTGTCTTGCGGATTTGTATTTTGAGCGACAATTCGACTCGTCGCCGATGAAATAATGATTTTATTCATCCGGTGAATCTCTCTCTCTCTCTCGTTGCTCTTATCTTCGGGATAATTATTATATGGATCGAGTCTGACTCTTGCCAGATGTATCGGGGAGAGACGGATCGTCAAAATAATATCAGCTGGCCAGAGGAGAAGAGAAGAGCAGGCGTTATTATTTGAGAAAGGCCTTGGGTGCGCGAACGTGTGTCTAGACAAAATGTTTCGTGGAAGGAGAAAGAGAGAAAGAGTGAATCGCGAAAAGGCAGCGCGAGTATCGCAGGAGAGCGCGATATGGCGACCGGAAGAGCATAATTTTGTGGCCGCAGAAAGAGAAAAATCATCATCGAGAAGAAGCATGCACGCTCCATAATCAAACACGTTTCCTTTCGCCAAGAAAGAAATAATTTCGAAATGAAGGTTAAAATTTCTAAAATTTCCAGACTCTCTCGTAAGTTAAAAAAAAAAAGAAACTATACGCGGAAATTCGGATCGCGCGAGAATGGAGAAACCGAGTTATTCGAATATATATATAGATATAATTAGAAAAATCTCGCGTGTTTCACGTATTTGGCCAAACAAAAACTCATCCTTGCTTTTGCCAATTAGAGGAGGAAAAAAGTTGTTTCTTTTTTATTTCGCGAGTGTTAATTGTTCGTTGCGCGGGGAACGAAAAGACACGCCTGGTGAATTTCGTGCGGGCTTATCGAAAATTCATTTCGCGGTAATTGTCGGCCGGTGAATTTAATTATCGTCGGAGGTTCCTAGTCGAACGGAGCGAAAGTTACGCCACTTTCGACTTTTCATCGTAATTGGGACTGTCCCTCGGTGGTTATGAAAAAAAAGAAAAAAAAAGAAACATCACGAGTCGAGTAACAAACGAGGCGAAACTAATGCAAAATAAGCCGCGAGAGTACATATACACGCGTGTATTTCAGTGAAATTTTCTAACGAGACGAGAATTATATTTTCTTTCGACAATTAGACGAGTATACGTGTGTATTCCGATGAGCAAACACACGGCTCTCATCCGACGCGTATTATATCGTGCAATAATTCATCAAACGAGGCATCACACTTTCTCGATAAACTTCCTCGACGCGTAAGAAATCCATTGCGAGATACACACACGCGCCAGAGATGGAAAGAGCGCGATAAGTCTCGAAAATCGTGGCCGCAATCAA
Source organism: Cremastinae sp. A BG-2022a (assembly GCA_030522545.1). Taxonomy (NCBI): domain Eukaryota; kingdom Metazoa; phylum Arthropoda; class Insecta; order Hymenoptera; family Ichneumonidae; species Cremastinae sp. A BG-2022a. The sequence goes on along the minus strand of JAPYYW010000282.1, from coordinate 26,676 downwards.
TTCGCTGCTTGGAAAGTTATACATCGCGAGGCAAAAAAGGCCATTTCCCGCTTGCGATTTCATAGAATCGTCCATTATCTTTTTCCTCATTCTCGTCGCATTATTAAAAAGAAAAAAGCGAACTAAAAATGCGAGCATCATCGAAATGCGATGTGTAGCGAGACCAAACGGATGACGATCCGGTAAACCAAAAACAGTGTGTCAAGAAACTGGAGATAAACGCGAGAGTCTCATATTTTTTCTAAAACGTGTACATCGAGCTGGAGAAACAAGAGCGAAAACAAAGGGGGCGGCGAAGCCCTCGAAAAATCACTCGAAGCGTGCGCACACCCTCTCCGGGTGCTCTTGACTTCGTCAGTTTGTTTCTGTTTTCGTTGGACGATGGTACTTCTTGGCAGCGAGTACCAAAGCGGTTGAGTGGCGAGATAACAGCGCGTGTACGAACTTTAATGGAAAGGAGCACGAGACAAAGGAAGATTGAGAGAAAGAATGGAAAGAGAGAGAGAGAGAGAGAGAGAGAGAGAGAGAGAGAGAGAGAGAGAGAGAGAGAGAGAGAGAGAGTGAGTGAGCGCGATGAAGGTAAAAAATAAATAATTCAAATAAGAGGCGAGGGGGAAATAACGCGTGTGTGCGGGAGCGCGTATCGATCAGAGCGAGCGGGGAGAAGGCTCGATCCGGAGCTTGAATCCTCGTCCCGGTAAAAACATCCTTCGTTTCGAGTTTTAGAACGCGATCTGGCGCAGAGTTCTTGAGAGAGTGAGAAAGCGAGTCCGCGGGGGTTGTGAGGGGCGAGGGAAAACCGAGGCGGGGGGGAACGAGAAAATAAGGAGGAGGATCGAGAGAGAGAGAGAGATCGCGGACATTAGATTTGCCTCGAGTACGGCTCGTTAGATCCGGCATACGCACGGTGCGTGTCTCCTCCCCGTAAGAATATAAAAGGCCACCACTCTTGTTGTTTCCCCCTTGGCCTCATCGTCAAAGGAGCACATCTACATGCGGACTTTACTCCGCGGTGCGTAAACGGCATGCTTTTTAAGCACGCACGCGTCCGCCCGCTCTTTTTTTTTACTCTTTATTCTTACTACATATTGTACTCGGCATGAAAAAGAATATAAGAGAGTCCTCGAGAGACCCCTCTATCCGAGCTGAGTAGCGTGAATCTCCGGAAAATGGGCTTTTTCTTATATTTTAATACGCATCTGCGTTATACATTATACATGTTTTTATCTTTAAATAAAAATCTCTAGAAAAAACGTCGGATAATTATACTTATCGAGTCCACGACAATTTTTCGTTCAAGATATGTTTCTTTATTCCACGACACGGAAAATATCTAGTCTTTTTTTTTTTAATTTGAAATTCACGGTGTGATTTTATCCCGAAAATAGCTGCAGCCAAATTCCACGAAACAATAGCACTGATGAATCTCTGGGCTGTTATTCAGGAGAATATATAGGCGCGTATCGAGAAATTCCAGTGGCGGCGGGGAATCGAAATATTCGGAGGAGAGAGGGCCGAGCACAAAGCTCGAGCGGAAAAGACACACGGCGAAGGAAAATACGCGGCGGGCGGAGGCGATACCGAGGAATACCGAGTGTGTACTTGGCACGCAGATATTTGTCCCGAAATGTCGTCCGGTGAGCGAGCTCGTCACGCACTCATGCATTATACATATCGAGATGCGAGAGAATAAGGAGGAGCGCGAAAGAAAAATAAAAACGGATATCGTAAGAATAAAAAGAGCGGCTCTCGTCCGTCAGCTGTTTTATGAAAAAGGGTTACGTTCCACTTTTTTTTCTTCTTATATACTTATATTTTGCGATGGAGTCTCCGAACTTGCAACGCGCGCTCTCTCCTGGCTCCGCAAAATGACCCGCTCTTGTACGCTTCTTGCCTCTACGGACGTATACAAAACTCGAAAAGTGTAAGACGTAATAAAAGAAATGAGAGGAAAAAAAGAAGAGAAATTTTTCTTGCCGTGTAATTCCTGTCATTATGGCGCGAGTTCGGCGAGAGAACGGATATTCGCGGAGGGAAGAGTTTAGCGCTTAACGATATTGCGAGAGAGAAAAGTCAAGGGTAACTGGACGGTAAACTGTGTGGCGACCGCGTTAAAAGTAATACTTGCTGGCGCTAGACTCTCGAGAGAGGCGCTGAGAGATGTCCGCGCTAATTTTTATTATCGCTGCGCCATCAGCTCGCTCGTTTCGACGAAAACGTTGTTGCTTAAAAAAGCGCTGATCGTAATCATGAGAACGAAAGCAAAGTCGTTGATTATTTTCATTATAGAGAATATAAACAATTTTCTCGATATAATTTTTAGAAATTTTTATTACTGTTGATAAATTCCTTTGGTTGATTATTTTAAAAATATCTTTACCCACAATTTGCAAAAAAAGTGTGATTGATTTTAGACAGTTTAACTTTATGGTTTTATAATTACAATTCTAATTAATTCCGATGACCAAGCTGACTGTTTTACTATTCCAAGTAAAAGTAATACATAGCAAAAATAAAATTAATCCTGCAAATGTTTTAATATAAACATTGCAATTTCGATCAACGTTATTAAAATTGTAAGGAAAAAGTAATACACCGTAAAAACGACAAAATATGCAATATAAAAATTGAAATTGAGAAATTAGCAAATTATATGTCATAAAACTTCAAAAGTCCGTTTAACAGAGTAAACCAGATGGAAATAAGCTGTGTGGGAAATATTCGTCATGTGTGGTATAATTCGAGTAGCAGAAAAAGGGTCTCGTGTCAAGCACGGTTCCGTTCATTGCCCGCGCCCCTAGCCAAATTTTGCGATATTTCACGTATAGCAAAGTACACACATATTGTCGATATGGGCAAGGGATCAGGAAACGAGCTCGATGGCTGGCACACGTCGACAGGAAACATCGTTTTCTTCCCTCGAACGAGCACCCTTCCACACGACCCCGCGACGTCATTTATTATTCTCATGTCCGTTCATTTTGTGATCGATTGATCGTGGAAATAAGGGAAAAAAATATTTACCCGGTCCCTTAAGTTTCGTAACTTCCGTGAAAGTTCGAAAAAGTGAATTTTCTCGTTTAATTCCGCAAAAATACTCGGGAAAGAAAAGGCATCGTTATTTTTTTTCACCTTATTTTGTACGAGAGTTGAAGGGAAGGGAGAAATAAAGAGTATGGAGATAAAGATTGCAAGCGCGTATATAATCGCTGCGGGTGTGCTCATGAATAGGACTTAATTGAACAACGAGTGCCTGTTACCAGGTATACTATACGAGCGTAAAAGTGGAGGGAAAGAAGAGAGAGGTCACGTGTCATAAATTCTTATCCCTGCGCAAAGTTCCGTTCGGGTACGACCATTTTTCACGCGTTTTTATTTCCTATCGCCATCTTGGCACACACAATACAGTGCGAAATTTGCGAAATTCATTTCATAATCGGTTGATGAAACGCAGAGAAAAAAAAACGAGGCGAAAAATATACGTCGCAAAATTGAAGAAAAAAAATTGTTTATAGAGCCAATGAAGGTATGTAAAATCGTATTTTTTAACTTTTGTAAATGCAGCCGGGCCACAGCAGACTCGCAGTCACGAGGGAAGATGGCAATACACATTATATAAATTTACTCGCAATAAATCTTGTCGTTAAGACGTGATCGCAAGCTCTCGAGAGGTTTCGCGGAGAAAGGGCCAAATAAAAATAAAGTGAAATAAATGCGAGCCCGGCCTCGGCACACGCACGCTCCTTTCCTTCGTTTTTTAATCTCTTTCTCGAATTGTGTACCGGAGCACCGAGAGTTCTATCCATCGTCTTCGTACATTCGAGAGAAAGAAAGAGAGAGAGAGTTTCTTGAGCCCGTTGTCGTTGTTACGGGGGTTCGCCGAGACTATATTCAGATACGTGACTAGGAAACGGGGATTCACTGACCCATGACTAGTCTCGGAGCAACGCGCGACTCCATGCGTGCACGAGCCATTCCGTTTCGAAACGCAGGTATACTCACTTTTGCATTCACCACTTTTCAAAATGAAAAAGAAAAAATTCGAAAAAGAAATAACAACATTTTTCTGTAATAAATAATAAAATAAAATAATGAATAAACACATGTCACTCGAATTCAACTTTTACTCATTTTTGTATTTACTACTTTGCAAAATGGAAAACAAAAGTTCAAAAAGAATCAACAAACTTTCTGCAATAAATAATAATAAAATACCAAAAAATACTCAAATCCAATCCAAATTCATTCTAAACATGAATTCTATATCGTAGATAAGAAAAATTCATTTTTTAGAGATCTAGACTATTTTTAAGAATCTTGGAAATATTTTCATCCTTTACAATTTAATCCTACATATTATATAGTGTGAAATATGTTTTATTATGTATTCGGAAAATAATACTTGAGAATATATATTTTATTATGTAAGTTGGATGATTTTATAGAATGATAATTTCGAGACGGAACGGCCTGTGCAACAGTGGCAGAGGTGTACGTACGTATACGAGTAAATCGGTATATATATTGTATATACGAATATCGTCAGTGTTAAGGTTCGTGTATCCTCGGCTCTGGTCAGTCCGTCGAGGATCACGCCCGTTCTGGTCAACTCCCACGTCTTGGACACAGCGAGCGGTCCTATTTTTCCACAACGAAACATTTTACAACGCATAAAATGGCTGTAAGCCATGCCAGGATACACCTGAGATCGCAGGAAGAATGACCGAACATTGTATTCATTTTACGAACGGAATCACGAGAAAAAATCGTTTCAGCGATTCTCTTAACCGTAAAATAATAAATGCATGCTTTTTTTCCCGTCTTCCTGGTACACGGAAGGGTTCAAGCGGAGAAATAAGATGATCGAAGGAAGTATCGACTGAATTATTTTAAAAGTGCCAGAAATAAGGCCGGAGAGGAAGCATTCGAGACAGCTCGAAACGCCGATGAATTATTTTTTTTGACCCGAAAATAAAGGGCGTGAGGCGTCAGACAGAGCGTCTTCAACAACGATCTCTCAAAAACTTGTATACAAAATTATTCCAAAAATAAAAAAAAAGTTAGTCATTTGCAGCGAAAATTTCTTTTTTTCGTTTTCAAAATTTTTAGGGCTAGCTTTATGAACATGATCCCTCAAAAATAATTCGAGAGAAGAATTCTTGGTCGCGGGTTCTTCTGTATATATGTAATTCGAGGCACGTGGATCACGTGTGTGGCGTTCGTTTAACCATTACTTTTTCTATTTATGGGTACACTGCGAGGGAGGAAAGATGAGAAGCATCAGGGGAGAAGGAAATGGAATTAAATGAGGGATCGAGCGGGAGAGAGATCATCGGAGAGTGCTCTCTTTCTTCTCTCGATTAGGCAGATTTATTCGATCATAATTCAAGTCGGGGAAGGTGGAAAGGGCGCGTCGATGTAACACATACAAAAAGGTACGGAAATTGGGGATGCCGAGAAAATAAAGAGAAAGAGGGAATGGGCCACATGCGGGGCCATTCGGTTAAATAAGCGACAAAGAAAGGGAGAATGAACGGCTTGGCGCGTATAAAAACGTACATAACGTTGGCACGTATGCGCGCCATTATTATTTCGAGAAAAGTGGCCTCTCGTGACTGCAATTCGCGCACGTGCTGCCTGCGTATCCTGCTGCAGATAAAAAGAGTAAGAGAAAGAGGAGCATGCATCGGAGAATAAGAAAAGGCAGAAAAAAGGCGGAAAAGGAACTCGACCATTTGCTCTCTCTTTCTCTCTCCCTCGCGCCAAGTGTGCGCAATTTTTTAAGCAACCGAATACAAAAGTGTGCAACTCGCACGATCCGGATAATGAAGGGCGAAGCCTGAATTATATTTATTTTTCGTTTACCCGTGAGTTTTTTATTTTCTATCAATTTTACTTTATATCATTTCGATTTCTGAATCTTTTGTTATTAATGAGCACACCAAAACGTTGTTTTATAAGTTATATTTTTTTATCCCTGAGATTCTAAAAACCGCGAATTTTTTCGACAAGATGAAGAATTGAGAAAAAGGGTCGGCAGGAGCGATTGTGTGCCAGCACGTTACGAAATATGCAAAATGTCACATGCACGGTCGCGCGGAGGATGAAAAATGTACGGGAGAGACAGAGCAGCGTATTGCGGATAAAATGAGTCTGATCGGGCTTCCGTGACTCCTGGGACGTACGCGTGATAGTGTGCAGTTTCGAGTCCGTCGAGCCTCCCGGAGGGCCTGCGAGGATCGCGAAAATAAACGTCAAAGCCATCGACTCGACGAAACTGCGACTCGATTGCCGCCACTTTCCGGATCGAAGCGAAACGTCTCTCGTAAATACACTCTGCTGCGCTCATCCGTCGCAGCAGAATCGAGAATCGAGAAGGACGAGAATATTGCCAACGCGACGCTACTCTCGAAAGAGCCATTTCGTAGTTGGTTCATGTTTCCGGGCGAAGCAGGCAACGATCCTCGAATTCATACACGAGTCTGTACAAAGTGTCCTGGAAATCAACGTACTGACAAAAAAATACGAATCCGAGATGCATTTTGTGTATATAAAAACGTATTTTGGTTATTTAAAAAATTTTTAATCAAGGTTAAAGCGAGACTGAAATTTTTCGCACAATTCTATATTGGGAGAAATTTTGCGACACCCTGTAGAGAGCTCTGTAAAACGGGCACGAGGCCTGAATGGGAAATTCGGCCAAATACACTTCCTCCAGCGCTCAACCGAATTTATCAAACTTCCCAGCGAGCACTTTCCACTAATTTGAACCATATTTTATTCTGGAGACGTTATTCATCCTCTCAAGGAATTTAGGAAGTGAGAACGCGCGGGGGACGAAAATTTAAGAGAACGAGAATCGGGAGAAGGTCGGAAATTCTGTTTTTATTTGGGAAGGTAAATATTTTCGAGGGAGCTGAAAATGCACGAGAAATATGGAACACGATGTTTTTTCCTCCTTTATTTGTCGTGGGAAGAATATAAATGTAATATCTTTCGGAGATTGATGAGAAAGGTTTCGAAAATAATTCATTCCTCCCGCTTTTTCTTCTATCCAGGACGAAAAGAAACTTTTTTATTACGTTATACCTCGTCGTCCCTTTTTTTTCTTCATTAAAATTGACCTTAATTTTCTTTTTTCTCGATAAAACGCTTATATTTTTGCATGCTATACATTCCGAAGGATGTGTTCAGCCATGATTTTTTTTTACGTTTTCGTAATAAGCAGGGATACTGGATTATCGGAGCACATCCTTATACGTTTTTTTTCTCTTTTTAGTACGTGTGTACAAGTATGCTGTATATATACGAGAGAGGATGGGATAGAGGAGGGAGATGAGCAGATTCTCTCTCGGGTTTATAATAAGCAATATGTACGCCTGCACGCGACCCTGATGCACTAACTGGTCTGGGGCGCAATTGAAGGGAAGCTCTACGGGTTATGAGAGAGGCGTCGACGAGAGAGGATCGACCGGCCGATATACACCGGAGAGGATTCAGCTTTGTGCGAGCAAACGAGAGGGAGCCCGGCGAGAGCTCACGGCGAGCTTCTCGCTGTATATCTAGCCTAGCCGCTGAAGCCAACCCTATTATTTTCAATTCCCACGTAACAGAGCACTATAGACATTTTGCCAGTCCACGATCTATGTATTTTTGTCCAAGTTTGCCTTTGAAAAATTATAGAAAATAGCGTGAAGCGCTCGAACGAAGGAGATATACTCTTGTATAAAATATATAAAGATTCTTCTACTTCTCATATATGCAATATTCTTCAAAAATCGTGAGACAATTTCTTCTTCGTTCATGAATGAAATTGTATATGAACAAATTTTCAAATTTATCAAAGTTATTTACTATAGTACGAAAAAGATGCAAATTTCTCCATAGATAAATAAACAACGTGCGTAAAAGTGATAAAAATCCTCTCTTGAGAGTTCGTGATATAATGGAAAAATGATATGACCTACATAATTTTACACCAGAGATTTAATTTTGACCGTGATCTAAAAATCGATAACGGAACGATCGAAAAACTCGATCTTTTTCTCTCATACCGCACTGTCTGATTTTCATAAACGTTGTTGTATTTTTTTGCAGGATTTTTTGCAGTAGAGATAAAGTACGGCCAGACTCCGGTATACGCGATTCTCTCCCTCTCGTCTTTCTCTTTCTGCAGCCTCGCAATTACACGGAATGGCTCACATCCTCCGGCTACAGGCCGGTGAGGCATTAGCAATAACATTCACATCCGCGTATATAAATACACACATCGAGATAAATACGTCAAAAAACGTATATGCATATAAGATCGAGTTAATATCTCCCGGCCGGAGGATATTTCTCGATCCTGCCACCTTAAGGTCGAGACCGGTTGATAATCGTGATAAAAAGGGCGCGATACCGTTCCATAAATCATTCATTGAACCCCCACTGGCGACTCTCTTGGATTAATTTTATATGTATATCTCATGCAAGTATATAAATATATGCACTTCTATATGTTCCCTTTTATACCGAGTTAAATATTTTACAGAGAGAAGGATCGATTTCTATACTGCAAGTATATATTTTCATCATTTCTCATAAACGAAAACGTATAAAAATATAATATAAAATAATATATTTGATGAAAGATGACTTACGGTGTTCGATCGAAAAGGCCATGCACAGTTCCTAATCTCTGAATTTTTATCATGGAATATTTTGATTTATATTTACCATTCTGCAACAAAAAAAAATGAAAAAATAAATAATAAAACATATAGGAATGCAAAGAGAATATATAATATATAGAATAAAAAAATTGATGAAAAGAGCATAGATTTTTGTCCTCGAGGAATCTAGAAAAAAATAAGGAGGAGAAAGAGGTTATATACGTATATAGGGATGAGTTCTTTGTTTTTCGCGAAAAAGCGTTCAATTTGCAGTTCAGATATTGGCGAAAATAGTGGGCAATGATGCTGGAAATAGAGAAGGATAATTGTAAGACCTTCGCCTGAATGACGGAGATCAGACAGATGCCGAGACTGGCGTCTACTTTAAATTTCCATTACCATAATTGAGCGCAGCGAGAGCGCATGTACGAGCTCGCCGGGGATAAAAAAAAGCGAGAGTCCGCGTTCGTCGAGTGAACCTGTTATTCGCAGCGTTTGTTCAGGGAGGTCGTACACCGTCGAGTTACACCGTTGAGGCAAAAGCCCACAAAGTTGTACGAAACTCGACTTGGTCGTCGCCATACGTTCGACGAGAAAACTTATTGTATATTTTATAAATTTACAAAAAAAAGAAAAAAAGAAATCAATAATTTTTTTTCGTTACGTTTATTCGTGTAAAAGGGAATGATTTATTTTTCGAGTGCTAATTTGAACAGCGGGGATGAATGTCATCGCGTCTATCAAGTGTCAAGGGAAAGAGGCAATGACACGAGACGAGAGGGAAAATATAGGTGCGTGCGCGTGTGCGTTGATACCTCGGGCTTTCTCGTCAGATTTGCACGATAAAGTTGCGGCCTGGAAGCGATCGGCCCGTTCTATTAGCATAGTTTAACGTCGTCGATCAGAGCACATTGACTTGGCATTTGCGCATCGCGAACTCGTCATACGCGAAACTCTTTCTTCAACTTTTTCAGAGTCCTTCTGTACGGATATATATTAAAAAAAAACAAAAACGTAAATAAAATTATCGGTTAATTAAATATCGAATAATCAAATAATTATCATAATTGATTAATCGAAAAGTATAATTAATGCAAACATTTATTTTCCACTTATCGGAGACTCTGCTTTTTTCAGCTTCCGAGAAGTATACATTTTTTTCTCAGACGGGACGTTTTGTAAAATTTGCATTATAATATAAACGTGAGGACGTTTCGCGAAGGAAATTATTTGCAAGCTGTATATACAAGTGCAATGAAAAATAAATTTCTATTGCTCTCGAATGGGCAATTAAATAATTATGAAACCCCTTGTTTATTCAAAAAACTTTTTTGCATCGTTGCGAGTTGCGCGCTATACAAATAAAGCCGAGACTCCAAGTTTCCAAGCAGCATCAATTATCGCGATAAATACAAGTATACACGGTCACGAGCGTTGAACGGATAATCCGCTTTAATTTTTCCCGCAACCACGGCGTGCAGAATAAATTATCGGGTCATTATCGATTTAACAGGCATTATTTTTTCCATAATCGAAAATCGGCTTGTCGTTTCGTGAATTTGTTTCCCCCCCGTGAGAATAACGACGAGAGTATATATACATTGTGCGCGATGTAGCGACGGAGGGGAGGAAAAATTCAATGCGAGAGAAAGAAAACAAAAGTAATGAATAAAATGAAGCGAAACCACGGGTCGTCGAATCGGGGCACAATATACGCTCGGCGCGCATAAATTTATTCAGGTTTCATGGGAGGCAGAGCAGGGCACGTGCGGCTGTGCGCGGGACAGAATATTTTCATTCAAGTACACGCGTACACACGGGGGATATATTTGCTACCAGCATGAAAACGTAATTACTGCAGCTGAAAATCGTCGAGTGGCCACGACGACAAAAAAGGGGAGCTCTCTTCTGTCAAAAAAAGCTTTCGCGCGTATATGCATCAGACGCGCGTTGCGTCACTCTCCCCGTATCGAGCATCTAGACCACTAAATAATGTCGACGCTGAATTAAATATTACAGGGCCTTTCAAAAAAAATCATATTGTCCCTTCATCATTGTCGACAATTCACTCGACAGTTATTATACTTTTTTTTTACAAAAAACTGTCTGTGTGTTCATTAAGAGAATTAATTCATATATAATAAAGAAAACAAGTATATATTGCAGTAATTCAAAATATGATTTAATTAATTGCCAAAAAAAAATATTGTTGTGCCTTTCATTTATTTCGAAAGCATACGAAAACTTAAATATAGTTGGAATAAAGGTAAAATATAATTTTTATTCATAAGTCATCATTTATTTATGTGGTAAAAAATAAAAGGGACGAAGTAGAGAAATGAAGAAAAACAAATGGGAAAAGGGAGACGGGGATCGCTCTCCTTGAACTTTCGCTTCATACGTAACCCGGGTAGAAAGACGAGAGGGAGCGGATGAAAAAGGATCAAAAGTAAAAGTTCTGCACGAGACAAACGAAGATATATTTGCGTCGTAGCAGCGTTATAAACGCTCAATGTGAAATGAGTGCATGAATAAATTAATCCTGACCATGGAGATTCGGAATATTATATCCCGTTTTTTCCTTCCTTTATTATACTCATTTAATCCCTCGTATAAAAGTCGCGTTTATGCGAGTCTTATACTATCATAATTTCATACCCACCCGACAAAGTCAGATGCATCACTATCATGCATCAAAATTTCATGAGAAATTCCTTCTCAAGAATACATTTTACCAAAAATTTAACAATTTTTTTTATAAGCATATCAATACATATTAAAATTTTTATATGAAAATGATTTTATATAAAGAGAGTTTCGCACCCTCGCGGTAAAATAAAAAAACTGATCCAAAAATCAGTTTTTTGGCTTGTTCAACGTGAATTCTTGAATTTCGCCCCAAATAAATAGCATTTTCGTTATCTACGGAAAATTTCTGATCGAATAGGCTCTTAAAATCGAAAAAAGAAGTTTTAAAAAATTTTGTGAATTCTTACAGGAATCACACTGGGTTACACTTGTAGACTCATGAAAATTTCCGGATCAGCAGAATGTCGAATATCGGAATTTTGGTAGATTTTGAGCTTGTAAAAAGGGTTAGATAAAAGTATGGAGATTGTCGAGGGCGTGTGCGAGCTACATAGGTGTACCTCGAGGAGAAAAGAGCATCGAGCGCTGTAGAAGAGGGGCGGCGGTGTAGTCCGGGTGCGAGAAACGTGAGATGGCAATTTATCGACTCACCTTCCGCGAATCTCCGGCAACATCGGCCAGGGAGAAATGAGAAAGAAAGACAGCTACGTGTGCAACGCTTTGCCCTCATGCATTATTTCATCTCTCTCTATATCTCTCTTTCACCTTACACAGCCTTTATTGCTCTCTCCGTTCGGGCCTCGAAGATTTACATAACGTCGAGATTTACAATGACGCGAGATATCGATACGCCCTGCGCGAGAATTTTATTATTATTCGTTACCCGCTCGTTTTCGTTGCTCTATATTTTAAATATTACACCTTTCTCTCTCCCTCCCTATATATCTCATTGTGCTCAGGTGAAAAGCTGAGAAAATGATGAATAATATACATGAGAAATAAAATACACAAATAAATGAAACAAAAATATAAAAGTGTATTCGCAGTGTAAATAACGTAAAATATATAAAAAAGAGAAAATATACATGTGTTTATATTCGAGTGGATTGGATGATATCGGAATTAATAATTTGTCTGTTTAAATTAACGAAATAAAAATAAGTACATATATACGGCATAAAAATGAGAGGGGAGGATGAGGAACGATAATTTTCGCGCGCAAACGCGTTTATATAAAGCGAGAGAACGGCTGGTGCGCGAATCGGCGGAGGACCTCGAGAGGTTAACGAATGCGAGAGAGCGTCAAACGTAACGTGGCGTAGTCCTCGGAGAAAAGGAGCACAGAGATGAAAGAGAAAAAGAAATGAGAGGCAGTATACAAGATGATAAAAGTCTTCTGTGCTCTCTTCTCTCGGTTACTGCTCCTGAAAGAGTCGACAGAAAAAAATAGAGAGTATAGGCAGAGAAAGAGAGAGAGAGAGAGGAATAGTGCGAAGAGGATTCTCTCATCCGATCTCTCGGTCTCGCTCTCTCCCCGTCTCTCGCCTTGGGAAACGATATTCCGTGCTGGCAGGCCATAACCAATTGGTCGAGCCTTCTCGCTGGTTGTTATATTAGCTCTCCATCTCTTTCTCTCTCTCTCCGCAAAGATTTCCCCCTCCTTCTATCACTCTTTTTCTCTTTCGTTGAGAAGCAGGCTAGCGACCTCGACCACGGAACAAACTCGTCCTCGCGCGTTTATAACGCGCGCCCTGCCGAGAGACTTCCCTCGCCTCTCTCGAGAAAACGAGACACTCTTCGGACTTCATCTTATATACCGAAAACAAAAAATAAACGACGAGGGATTAAGAATATTCTCTCTTGTTGCGATCGATGAGTCGACCGATTTTGTCATTTTTGCCAATTTTCCCCTGACACGGGATATTCTCTCATCTTTTTAGAGTCTCGATAAATTTCAGAGGATTTGAGAGAGAGAGAGAGCGCGATGTAATTCTGGAAATAAGACGAAAATCATTTTTTCTTCCTTCTCTTTGGGAAATATCGGAGAGACCGCGCAGGAAATACTTGGGAATTTTGCGAATCCGGAGACAAAGTCGTATGGTCATCGCGAGAGAGACGAGAATAAATAAAAAAACGAGGAAGAAGATATTCCGCCAAGGGCGAATTCGACCAGCCATATATTACGAACGAGTCCCCACTTCCAGGATAAAAAGAGGATATTTCGATCGAGATCAGAGTGTTTGATTACGGAACGTGAATAAAGCGAGGAGGAATAAAGAAGAGGCGGAATAAAACGGGAAAAAAAATATCGTGTTCGATAAAAATCTTTCTCTCGAAACTGAGCTCACTATTAATCGGGGTAATAATCTTTTGTAGAAGCAGAAAAAAATTAGCCAACTCAAACTCTTAATTCGAAAAAAAATTTGTAAGTGGTAAAAAATTAAGAGCAACGTTAATTAATATAAAACAGTAATTGATCGTAAATTATAGAGAAAATGATTGCAACTTTTCTGTAGTCAATTTGTTCAAAGCGTTGCCAGCCTTAAAAATAATTGCAATTAAGTCTATTCAGTCTAGAAATGAGTGATATACATCAGACCTCGTAATTTCGGTATTATTTGAGCAACTCAAAAATTAACCCAAAAAGTTGACGAGGGTATACGTATACAAAACGTGTTCGTAACTCGTATCTCGAAAAATTCCAAGGTCCCTGACTCATCTCTTCCATTCGAATATAATGATAAATTGAAAAAAAAGACATTAAGAATTCAGAGCCATTGCTCTTAGCGATTTGGTTTATATTTGCCATTCGAAACATAAATGTAATATTTGACGAAAAACGAACAAATTTACGAGCTTTGACTCATCGAGGAAAAGCGACAGCGAAATCGCTTTTTAAACGAGATATAGTGATTCAGTGATTTCGAAACACGGTCATTCTCGTGTACGTGGAAGATCATCGAGGCTCGTTGGCCTCGTCGATCGCCTTTGTTTCTCGTTCCCTCATATTCTCCACCCTTCCAATCTCGTATTCGCGCAAAGTGCGAAGTGATCTCGACCACCTGTTAGTGAAATATGATGACCGTCTGGCCCACATGCTCCCCAAACAAAAATAATGAATGACACCGTCTCGAGAGCTCTCCAGCGCGTTATATTGAACTTTCACAGATTCGCAAAAAAATTATCGAGAGTCACAAAAAAAGATTTCACGTTAAAAAACTCCAAGAATATTAAAAAAATAAATTTTTCGTTAAAATTTTTAAATATCTGAAAAATGTGTATATATCTTTTGTCGAGTGAAAAAAAGGTCAAATAGAAAATCTGAAAATCGTAAAGTTGGTCACTTTGTGTTTTATCATTTGGGTTCGTTACGCAGTTAACGGCTTCGGGGACGAGAGGGGGAGAAAAATAAAGGAATAAAGAGGCGTGTAAGCGCACGAACGATGTTAATGAGAAGGATCATTTTACCCTAAACGACGCGATAATTCTTATCCCCTCTGGCAGCAATAATACACTTTTTCGGATTTTCCCGCCTCTTTTGCCTTATTTCCGTGAATAGACGCATATTTTTCTTATCGCTCGGATTCCAAATACGAAAGAAAAAAATAATCACGCGATACAAAAAAAAATCGAAAATTAAAGAAAAGTTATAAAGACGGAGACGAGAGTCAGATTTCGCATTTTTCTTGCTCATCGCTGAATCTTTATGCGCGTGTTGTCGCTATCGGTATGTGTACAAAGATAGTGCACCTTTCGCGTATTACACGCATGTATACACATCCGCTTATTCTACCTGTTAAATCGTAAACCAGAAAAGTCCTCGGAAGACGTAACCGGTTATCACCGAGAGCGCAAAGAGAGTAGAAAACCCGAGCGAGAGATAAAACGAAGCAGGTAAAAAAAAAACTATATATAAAACAAGAAAAAAAATCAGAAATAAAAGTCAAGTACGAGGTTTTTCCAATTCGAGTATACGTCATAAATTTATAATTCCATGCATATATCCGGAAGATATCCAAAAAAGTAAGCCCTAAAAGAGAAAGAAAAGAATGGAAAGAATGAGAATAAGGGCTATATCGTCGTAAGAGGAATAACGACCGTTGATTGAAAATTCATCGCGGATGAAAGCGTAGAGAATTGGCTGAATGGAATAATGGTAAAAAGTATGAGGGGAAATAAAAAGAGGATTCGATCTTGAGTAAATGCGATTGAGTATAATCCTTCTCAAAGTTTACCGTTTTTTTTTCTTTTTGTCGCAGAGCGAAATGTACGTCGGTGTAGAGAGAGAGAGAGAGAGAGAGAGAGAGGTGGAAAGACGAAGCCGGTGCTGCGGACAGGAGCTCAAAAGGATTTGATACGGCCACTGTTCCAGCAGCGAGCTCAACCTGAGCGGTGGTTCATCGTCGTTTCTTTCCGAGTGGACGAGCATCATCGAGCCGAACTAAACTCCGCGACGCCGGCAGACTCCAGACAGTGAGAAGAGAGAGAGAGAGAACGAGAGAAAGGAAATCGCCGAGAGACTAAAAAATAAAGAGAGAGAGAGCACGATCGAAAGAGAAGAAAAGAGAGAAAGAGCGAGAATCCTTCGGGCTATGATCCGCAGGACTCTTATACAAATTCTCCTTTCTCTCTCTCTCTCTCTCTCTCTCTCTCTCTCTCTCTCTGTTCTCGTGCACGTATTTCGCTCGTCCCATTCGTGTGGGAGCAGAATCGTCCTGGCGGAAAGGCGGTGAACGAGAGCAACGGAGCTCGCGCGCGCACCAAGAGAAAAGATCCGGGGAGAAACGTAACCGGTTAAGGTGGTGCGTATATAGGATAAATAAATGCGCATTGTTAGGCTCACAACAGGGAGCGAACGAAATCAAGAGTGGGAGAGAGAGAGAGAGACAAAATTTCACAAAAAAAAGTATTAAAATAAATTTTTTAAATTGCTTTCTGTTTTCTTTATACAGAAATTCGTGAAAGAATCATTTATTCTCTATTTTATTTCATATCTCTTTTGACTGTTTTTTGTTTTTTGCAAGAATGCGTATGGAAGTATATTTTTTGGCGTATTTGGTCCTATATATCGGGAGCTCTTGAGATTTCAATATTTATTGTATATATCGAGATATAAAAAACGAGAGGGACGATAGAGAGGAGAGATGGAGCTCTGGAAAGAAAGAGAGCGAAAGAGAGGAACGGGTTATTACTCCGCGGTTAGATTGACCGGCGGCTCTTCGTCGAAGTGCTCTATAGCGAAAGGATTTCAAACTACGTATATATATTCCGCCACACGGAGCGACGTGCGCCAGCGATGACGAAGGGTCGTGAATCGACGTAGAAAATCGTTTGCGAAACGCCAGAGCTGACGAAAAAATAAGCGAAGAAAAAAAAATGCGACTAATAATTTATGTCTTTGAGCGACCACACGCAGCAGAATAATTAAAACGTCGATCGTAAAATCCCATTTCAAAAATTTGCAAAATTTGCAAAATGCAGATAAAAATGACCTTTTTTTTTCTGAGAAAAATGTGTAACATCTGAATAACAGTAACAAAATTGACACTGCACTTGTAAAAAACATTCACGGAAACTGGACTAATGATCAACAGAACCGAGAGTATGGAAAACGACCACACGCAACAGAATATAACAATTAAAATGCCGATCATAAAATCCCATTTTAAGAATTTGCAAAATTTGCAAGATGTAGGTAAAAATGACTTTTTTTCTGAGAAAAAAATGTAAAACAATTGAATAACAGTAATAAAATTGATACTGCACTTGTAAAAAAAATGCACAGAAACTAGATTAATGATCAACAGAACCAAGAGTATGGAAAGCATATTAGGATTGTATGGAAAAATTGATGAAAACTCGTCGAAGGAAGAAAGACACTCTAGGTTGGAAAGTATTCGGCGAGCAGGATTGAACTCGCAGTGTCTCGGGGTTTGTAGAATAAGCGAGAATAAGAAGATGAAGAAAAAGAGAGAATAAGGATTGGAATAAGAAGAAGAAGAGGAGGAGGAAGAAGAAGAAGAAGTTGAACAAAGCAAAAAGAGGTGTAGCACGGGTTTCTGCTCGTTCTGGTGCTGCTGTTGGTGCTGCTGGCTTTGCTCCGCTCCGACGTTGGAACGGCAAAGAGATCTCGCCGGACTGCATCTGGCAACAGTGCGAGAGAACCCGGCTAAATGAGAGAGAGAGAGAGAGAGAGGAGAGAGGAGGCGAGAGTTAGCAGCAAATCGAGAGAGGATATATCTCGGCGGGTCCACGAGCAGCCAGCACCTAAGGTCCAGCCTCTTTCTCAGTCCGGCTCTTCTACCTCCGATCTCTTTCGCTCCTATGTCGCTCCGTTTATTCAGGGCCGTATAAATCCTTTCTAAGCCTGCATTTCTGTCACTTGACTCACAAAAATTCAATTCCCTTCGATATCAAGGCTACACTTCATTCATTTATCAAATACATATCCTGGTTGTGACGTTTTACGTTTCCAAATGTTCACCCTCGAACGACAAAAGTTTGTTCAATGAAAAATAACCTTCAATAAACTACACATTTGGAATATAGTTGATGTCAAATAGAATGAGAAATTACATTCGGATACACAATTGATTAAAATTAATAGTTATAGAGAGAAATGAATTAGCTTGATTATTGTAATTTTAAAGAAATTTTGATCGTTCTCCATTTGTAGGCAGAATTAATGATTTCGGTAAATCTGAAATGTCTCTGTTCGAGTTGTACCGTTTTTTTAATCGTGTCTTTTATTTTTCCTTTCTTCGTTGACGTCGCTTGCACGTTAGGGCCTCCGGCGCGGAGGCTTCCGACGCTGGTTGGCCCTGCTCGGAGGACGAGAGACGGAGCAGAAAGCATCCGAGCACGAACGTTCGCGCGACGAGCGGCAGCACGTGCGCGTGGGTTGATCCACCATCGCGAAAGGGGATCGCGAAAGAAGGCGAAAAGAAGACGAAAATGAACGAGCGCGTCGCGCGGGAATCGCCCGAGTGCGACGAGGAGAGAAAATTGGCGGTGAGCACATATTGCGATGGGGCGAGCGAAAAAATGAGCGATAAAAATTCGCGTGTTTCCGACGCACAGCAGAGACGCACCGGCGATGACGCTGCGGTCTCTTCTGCTCACGTGCATGACCGAACACGCGCGCACAGATTCACCGTGTGCTCTTTTTATTATCGTTCGTAATAATAATAAGGGCTCTCTGCCTGTTCTTCACAGTCAATTCGCATTCGAGACAAGAAAAAAACTCGTGATTCCTTTCTCTTTAAAAAATTCATCAATTGCGTGCACTTTCATTTCTATAAAAATTTATCCACATGTATGAACTGTCGACAAATAAATAATGTGACGTTTTCGTATGTGTTTTTGAAAATATTTTTGAGAATTCGGCGTGTTATTTTGCTGTAAAATAATAGCACGAGGCACGTCTCGTTGCCTCGGTCGAGTCGTGTCGCGCGATCTGTCGCCGGGATAAAAGGTACGCAAGTTTGACGTCAATTGGCCAGAATACAAGTCGACAGGAAGGTGAAACGTATCCTTGCAAAGTGCGGCTGCTCCCGCGCGAGGACTATCGTTCGCCGACACCTCCGAGGCGAGAGCAACCAAGTGTGGATTGTAAAGAGTCGGCGATCGTGCCGACTCGAACGCTGCTACGCGCACAATACCATATGCATAAATTGTGCGAGTCAATACAGGCTATCTCAAAATTGAAAATCGTCGCAGATACAAATACAAGATTTATGACGAACGTGTCATTATATCGGAGGTTTATTATCAGCGATTTCATTTATTCAACAATAAAAAGACGCAGAAACGTCCGATCAAGTCATTCAGTTTCAAAAAAATTGTCGTCCTGGACAATAAACTATGTCTCAAAAAGAATAAAAGAATATAACAAAATATATCCATATTTTTTAAACGATGTAAAAATGTAGAAGTCGAGATGTGAATTATTGAACATTTTTACTTTTTGGAATCCCTTTTATAATAATGTTGAATGTAGACATTTTTAAAATTAATATCTAGATTATTGCATGCCATGCAATAATCTATGGTAAATGGCAATGCATGGTAAAGTTGAAAATTTTTTATACTCGTAATATAAACACAAAAAAATATTTGAGCAAATTTTGAAGAAATTTTTGTGATTGAAATTTTTGACTTTCGACATACATCTTATTTAAAAAAATTCGATAATCTGTCAAAGGTCTAGCAAGTCAGAAAAATATGAGTCAGCAGAATGATTTGGAATTCCGTCGTTATCTCGTTATATAGTCTTTTCGCTGACAATTATTGTTTTTGGTACGCCCTGTATACGAACAAACGCACAAGTACGAAACTATCTGGGAGGATAAAAAGCTCGAGGCAGCAGGACTCTCGTCAACTCGACATCGCTTATGCACACTCGTGCAAAGTGCAACGCTCGTGCAGACTCTTGTTCTCTAACAAAATCGTGTCAACTCGTATTTGTGCGCGGGAACTCGTACACACACTCTGCGTCAGAAAGTCTCGAGAGGATAACGATGTTTGATGAAAATTATTATTCTTACGATCTCGCGGATGACGCGTTCAATCTCAAGTACATCTGTCGTTGGGTGTAACTCGACGACTTTTATACATATATGCGAACGCGTAGACCCATCAGTGGAAAATTATTTTATGTTTATCTTTCGATGAATTAAAAATTTTTTTTACAGGGTCGAATATATTAGAATGAAAATCGAAATTGATTTCAAATGACAAATGCTGAAACAAAAAAGGCGAATCGTGTGTGTAGAGGAGAGACTCTGCTCAGAATTCTTCAAGTATTCGAGCTCGTCACGAGTTTTGCTGACTGAGCAAGTGGACACGTGACTCGAAACTTTTCTGTCCCCTCGTTTCCTCGCTAATTCTCATAAATTGTAAATACACCCACTCGAGTACTTTTTTTTCTCTCTCTCTCTCTCTCTTCTCTCTGCTTGAATTTTGTAAAAAGGGAGAAAAGGCTCGGAGGTAAAGGAAATTCTTATATACATTTCTCTGACGCGGAAAAAAGCGTTGCATGAAGTTTTAATGAAGGCTAACGACCTCGTTCGTGACTGCGATCGATGTGCCGGTTAAAGCGATAACCGGAGGCAATCGCTCGAGCTTATATTCCTTCAAAATCGTTCGAAGATTTTTTACGACATTTGCGTTTATTCTCAGCAAGACAGTAATCTTTTCGAAAAATTCATTATCTTTCCAACCTTGAGCAATACTTTTGAACAAAGAAAATCTCGAATACGAAATACTGTAAAAAAAAAATTAGGAAAAAAGTTTCTAAAAACCTTCCATTTTATTCGCTATAGCCGAGTGTGTGAAAAAAATGGAATGACGGCAATAGAGAGTCTCGACTGGTTTTTCGACCGCATAAAAATTCAATAAAGATGAGGTCAACATTGAAGGCGGATGAGAGCTTTACGACGAGATAGCGAGCGATGTGAAGAAAAACGTGCAAAGTTTCTTTCGCGCAGGGACGAAAGATTCAAAATGAGAGGCTGGTTAGAACTGTGCTATTCTCGCCACCCCTTTCTCTTAGTCACACGAGTTGTAAACTCACACGTGAAACCTGCGTGTGTTTAATGGTCCCGAGCTGATGAGGGACAAGAGTCAGAGGAAAGGATAGACAAAGGGACAAAAGCGGAGAGAGTATGGACGTGGGAAAGGGAGAGAGGGCGAGAAAAAGTGTATGCGGAGAAAAAAAAAGCAGCATGGACAGAGAGAGAGAGAGAGAGAATGGATGAAAAAGCGAGGTAGCGCGAGGGAGAAAAGAATATATTGAGCGTGATAAAAGATAAAGCGAGATAGTCGCCCAGAGAGACGCGCGTTGAGCATATATACTGGTCGTTCCTGGATTGGTCTTCGCGGTGTTTCATCTCGACTCGGGCTGACGATGTCAATGACACTGGTGTGGCCATTGCAGCTGCCAACACGCGAGCGCGGCGAAACCCGACAGGGACCCGCGCGCTCAACACTCTCGCGCGATCTTTACTTTTAACCGCTTAAATTACATACGCGTCCATAAATACGTAGCCGCACGAAAAAGAAATATGCGTGAGTGTATATTCCCGTCCGCGCGTCAAGGGAGAAAGGTTATGGTTTTACGCCGCGTATATGCGGGCTCATACCTTCTGCGGGGGCAGAAGTCAAATATTCCCATTTCTCGCGTCTCCCGCATGTGTTCGCGCACACCCCGCTTCGGGCGAGCATACCGATCACCCTCGCCCCGACTTTTTCTTTTTCCTTATTCACTTCCCGGCGACCTCCAATCACTGATTCATCACTCGTGTATTTTAATATTGCGCGTAAAATATATTTTTTTTTAACTTTTCAAAAACTTTTACTTATTTAGATATTATTTTTTTTTTCGTTAATTGGTAAAAATGGATCGTTTATTTTTCGTATGAATCATATATTGTACCGAGAGGGTCTCGGCGTTTTGTTATTGCGTCAAATCATCAAATTATTTTATTGTACTTGATAAGAGATGCTTAAGTGCAGGGAGGCTGCGCGCACGCCAACGACCGTGTAGTGTGTTCTTGACACGATGCCTCGATTAACGCGACACGTCAGTCAGTGAACTTTGACCGGTTTTATAGCGTAAGAAGTTCGAGAATCTCGCAAGAATTTTCAAACGGACGAAATACCAACGTTAGTAGATTCAAATTTTTAATAAAACTAACGAGTTTTCATGAAATTTAAAATAATCGTTTCGTCATTCGATTGTAAAAATTATTGTAGCGATATGAAGCACGATTTATTATATGTTTTAATATAAACGATTATGATTTGATGGTATTGATTTTATTTTTTGAGCTAATAAAATTATTCCGAAATATATAAAATGTTGCGTTTAAAAGAATTTTGACAAAATATTGACATACCTTATTCTAATATTACGCAATAAAGAACATTAATACAAATTTTGAATCAATTATTTTGGAAAAAATTTCAATCTATAATTTTGCCTTT
Organism: Cremastinae sp. A BG-2022a; assembly: GCA_030522545.1. Classification (NCBI taxonomy): domain Eukaryota; kingdom Metazoa; phylum Arthropoda; class Insecta; order Hymenoptera; family Ichneumonidae; species Cremastinae sp. A BG-2022a. Next base: position 4,447 of record JAPYYW010000282.1, on the reverse strand, counting down.
ACATTGCACGATTAACCTAAAAGTCTGGACGCGTCTATCATCGGACCACACCTTACATGCAAAAAAAGTGAACTTTAAGAATTTTCAATTTTAAAAAAAGACGATCAATTTCGATAAAATGTTGAGAATAGATCAATCCAAGTATTCGTCTGGAAAAGATTATAAATTCTCATCGATTATGGTAAAATTAAAAAAAAAGTACTTTAAAGATGTGTGTGTAAAGTGGCCAATTTGTTTGTCTCGCATGAATGCCCTCTGAGCAGCGTCGCGAGAGTTTTGTGCACTCGCGAGCTTTTTATGCGGACCGATTGTCCGAGGCGAGAGAATCTGAGGAAACTGCAGCTGAAAGTACGTTTCGTTACGACCTTAATTGCTCCGGCAGCATTGCAGTTTCGCTTCATGCCATACAAATCGTGACATCATCATCATCATCATCATCATCATCATCATCATCAGCGAACGCGTTTTGCACAGCGCCGAACGGCGAGGCTAACGCACGGAGCAAAAACAATGTCGGGTTGATCTATTTTTCTCTCTCTCTTTTGCCCTGCAAACCACTTATTTATCTTCATCTGATGTTTCATAATTTATCGTCGCATCGTCGTCGTTGTGAAAATATAGGTCGAGAAGATACAGCTTTGTAAAATACACGCTCTTCAATGTGCGGCAATCTTTTTACGCGAGCGATACAAAAAGATATATACGTCTTCATTTAAAGTTGTACAATTTTATCACACTTTCATTCGAGTATAGATTAAAAATTCATTTTCCTGTTATTTTATTCAATGTACCTCGTTGTTCGTTTATATTTTATGTTTTTTTTTTCAGTTTAGGAAGTAAGTTCGCGCAAAGTTATTCCGGAATATCCCGTTGCTTTGGACGTACGGTAAGAATAAATAAACCTCGCGAAGGGGTATATATCCTCGCGTATAATGTTGCCAAGTGCCCGGAGATGCGAATCTCAATTATGCGAGTACAAATGACCGTCCGGAGTCTTTGTGCGAAACTCAAAGGGCCTCGACGCGTAGACGGAGAAGAGGGTAGAGAAATAATAGCAATTAGATTAACCGCCGGAAGTCCCTTCGCCCTCTTTATTTCGTACCGACCTTGACACTTTCTCAATTTTCCGTTTTCAATAGAAATATAAGTCATCATTATTTCGACGTTTTTGAAACGAGAAAAGACCGGAAATCACGTGTACACTTTTTTCCAAGTGACGACGATGAACAATGCGAGCGGAGTCTCGTTTGAGATTGAAGTGGAGAGTTTTTGAGGATAGCCTCTGAGAAAATAAATTGATGATTCAGTTCACTCGAGGCCAGACAGAGTCAAATGCAAAAGAGTACAACGAATCGCGCGCGTTTCTTTTTTTTTCATTCTAACGACACGTTTGCTGATTTTTTTTTTGGTTAGTGAAAAAAAATGTCAAATTTTCTTGCTCTTGGAAGTGCAAAATAAATAAGAGTGCATATGAAAGGCTGAAGAAAATTCAAAGGAGAAGAGAAAATGTGGGAGAGAGTGCGAAAGAGGACTGGAAAGAGAATGAGAAGAGGAAGAAAGGGAGAATGAGAACCGTCGAGTAAGCCAGGTCGTGGCTATATTTAACCTCTTCTCGCTTGGCTTTCATGATCGCGAATTCTCTTTCTTGCTCCTTCCTTTTTCTCTCCTCCTTTCTCGGTCTCGATGGGACTTGGATGGAAAAGCTGATGCCCGAGAGTCGTAGAAATGCGCGAAGAGAGAAAAAGAGAGAGAGAGAGAGGGGGGGGGGAACAGCGCGCTTTGGTACGCGAGAAACAGAGTTACGCGTTTTGCATCGGTTGCAACAGTGCACCGTTGCAATTCTCGCTCTTTTTACACGTACGAATTTTCTTCACTTTTTTTTCTCTCCCTGCTTTTTCTCCGATCACCGATTTAAATAAATGTCAGAGCTCGGGTTCGAGCGCCGCTCGTTCTTGTCTCGCGACGACGAGCTATGCTCGATCAAAAAGCTCGCGATCCACGTCGCAATCGACCATCAAAACTCCACGTATACAATTTAATCTCCATAAAAATTTAAATCTTATTTCAATAAATATAAAATGTGTATATTTGAAAACGTCGAGAAAAGTTTCGTTTTTTAAACTGGAGCTCATTTTATAGATTTACGATAAATTTACTCATCGTTTATACACTTTTCTCGTGCTTTTTGCTCGAGAATCTTGGAATTATCGGTAATGGAGAGAAAATAATAAATCGACTCGCACGGGAAAAATGGTTGAGCACGAGAATAAAGAAAGAGAGAGAGAAAATACGAGGAAAGAACGATTGTGAGAAAAGACGAATTGAAATGGTTGGAATGCTTTGAAAATTTTCACGCATCATCAAGTATAGTTCTGGATTGAAGGATGTTATATATATACGTATATACAAAAGCAGAGTATATACTGTATAATTCGATATAGAGAATGAACAATGTTTGTCCGTGCCGGCGGGCGAGTGTCTTCCGCGCAAGACGACGCATCGACCATCAGAAATTTGTATACACACTAACACACGAATTAAAAGGTGCACACTTCGCCGGGCACACACTATTTTTCATTTCTCATGAGAAACATATACGCGCACGGAGAGAGAAGAAAGATGGACTAGCGGAGAGCCTGAATATATTTTTCTCGGTGATAAATCTCCTCCCTGGCACAGAGAGGGATGAGAAAACGTCGTGCACACATAGAGGCTGATTCAGAATCCCCGAGGATCGATTCTTCCCATTTTTAATCGAGAATAAATCAACACACACACCAGCGCGCGCGCCTCGATACAAATTCAAAAGTATAAATCATTCGGAACGATCCGATGACGCTCCATTTCGAAATAATTTCGAGAGTAAATAATTTTTAAGTATATACATTGAATCGTCCTCGACACGGTATAAAAATAATATTTTTCTCCTGAGCATATCGAGTGTATAAGAAAATGAAAAAAAAAATGAATAAATGGAGGAAAATCGACGTGAATAATTGTGAATTAATTTTGAGAAAAATGTGTATGCGGAATCGTTGGGCACAATAGCCAATGATAGTTATGAATGGCTCCGTAGATCAATTTAAGTGAGAAGCACTCGCTCGGTTGGCGCCGATGCCTCTCGGGCAAACTGGCAGCCACAATTAATTCGCTGATTGCGGAAAATCCTTCTCCCTTCCGCCGTGTACTTTGTCTCTCCTTTCGCTCGGACACGCGCGCGCACGAGAAGGATCGAGCGTTGACGCACCTCCGTATACTTTTGACCATAAGTCAAGAAGTCGCGGACGCCGGTGTACGAGAATACACTCGAACGGAAAAAGAATGGAGAGGAGAAAGAGAAAATGGTTGGAATGAGGAACAGCGAGGAGCGTGTGGGCTGAATCTCTTGGCCGGAGCACGCATGTACTGCGTCCGGAGACAGTCCAATAATGCCCATACCATGCTATTTTCATTTTTATCTTGAGAATACTACACTATAGGAAAAATTCATTGAAAGCTTTATCGAATATTCTTATTTTTATTTTAATACATACTCAATTTTTTAATTATATCACTGCGAGATAATTTTTATCGCAGTGACAACTATACTATAATTATTTTAGAACCATATATAATATATTTTTAAACACTGAGAAAAGAATTTAGTTTCGAAATTCCTAAAATTATTATAGTTGAATTAATTGAAGAAAAAAATGAAATACGTCTAAATAAAAATTTTGTTCATTCAAGTGCATAAAAGTAATTGCATGCTTGAACAATGCAAAATAAAGCATGAAAAAAAGTACCTGAATCCAATTAAATATATTTATACAGATTCAAATAAATCTGTCATCACGGAGTGCCAATGACATATATTTTTTGGATCAATAAAATTATTGAAAAGTAGTAATAAAGCAAATGTACTTGAATCAATGAAATTATTTTAAACGAGATAAAATTGGAATACATAAATAAATTTTAATTTGATCTGATAAAATGTCAACCAAATATATCTAAAAAATTTTTTTTTTAAAAATATATTCAGTTCTACAATAATTGCCGTATAATTTTTACTTCAATGTACCCAATTAAAGATCCATACACCATATACTTTTTTTTCTCTGCAGTGAACTGAAAATTATTTGTATCTCAAAAAGGGTTTAATTTTAATTTTATCTGACAAAAATGTATTTAAAAATAATTTTGTCGTTTATATAAGTATTTAACGAGCTTGAAAATATGTATCTGTGTATATGTACGCAAAACGAGGCAAGGAGCACTTTCACTGAGATCGAGACTCGGACAATTTGTGTATACTTGCGAGCACACACATTTTAATATATTTATGTGTATAGACATTGGCTGTGGTACACACTGAGAGAAGAAATTAGTTGATTCAACAAAATATTGGTTGATTCAACTAAATGGCGGGGTGAAATACGTCCAAATAAAGATTTTGTCTATTTAA